>JAJDFE020000081.1:5000-80930 GCA_021527465.2 Geoglossum glabrum
TTAATCCTGAAAAAAAAAAAAAAAAAAAAAAGAAAAAGAAAACCAAGACCCTGTTGCTGCGGAGACGCGGCTTCTTCTCGTCTACGGGCCGTGTTCAAATGCGTCTTCTCACCAGTCAGATCTCAAAGGGGAACAGCGGCTGGGGCTGGGCTGGGGGATCGCCAATGTCCGTTCTCGCGAACGCGGGCGCGGGATGTTTTGTCCAGGGGACAAATCCCAAATTCCCACCCCTCTGCCTCCTTCCCCCATCTCCATTTCCCCCCCATTTCCCCCCCCATTTCCCCCCCCTTCTCTTTTCCCTCAAAAGGAAATTCACAAAATGAAAAAAAAAAAGTCTCTCCCGCCTCCCCGAACGCCATTGTGGCTCAATGCCCAGGCTTTGTGAATCGTCTGGCCGCTAATGCTTGCTTGCTGATGTTATGCATGTTGCAGTGTGTGTCTGTGTGTGTGTGTGTTCCCATAGAAATTTGTTGCTCGGTTCGCGATCCTTCTGTGGAAATGAACCCGGCCGAGTGCGTGCGTGCTCTCCGTATCCTGCTCCACTCTCCTCCGCACCTTCCATGTAGCATGTATTTTGGCACAGAGTACAGGCACAAAGGTACACACACTGTCTATATTCTAGCCCGTGAGCTCACACTCGATATGGTTGTATTCTAATATTGTGGCGTGATGGCAAAGAGAAAAGTGATAACCCCCCACGGCGCGACTAGCATTGGTTTTTCTGGTCGCAACATTGCTTTGTTTAAAAGAGTGAGGGCAGATCAACGGGATATTTCCGGGGAAGGGGGGGGGACATTGTAGTTGTTGGGCTTCGTTATCCTGGACGAGTATGTTTTGTACGTACATACTTGTATATTGTACAGGGTAGGGTATGGTGAACAGAGTACGGAGTGCTGCGTTGTAGTGAACTCGTTGCATGAATGGAAGTCCATTCTACTCCCTACCATAGAATGTAAGTTGCCATTGACAAGTTCTCCATGTTTCAAACAGCGCATCACACCTAACCCGTTTTACACAGCTTGGAACCTTGGGCATCACAACCTTCGCACAAGTGATTGCCTTGTTGAGGCCTTGTATGGTTCGGTGAGAGTTTGCGGACGGAGCGTTTTGAGAGAAAGTTATTCCGTACCACCCTAAAACCTTCAATCAGCGAAAGGTTTGTACCGAGTACCAAGAAACAATAGGGCCCTGTGGTACTGTGAAGCTGGGCGTGCCCCCCACGAGCTTGACAGTTGACTGCTCCGTAGATCATGGAAGAATCTGGTTGGCTTCGCTTCTGTTGATGCTGTGGAGGGCACAAGTGCTGCCTGATCCTTGGGGCAGAAGGCTCAAGAAGACCCTGGATTCTCCGCACTTTGACATTCTGGAGATAGCAATGCGTTTCCCGCTATCTCTTGCCACCGAATGGCGTCGAACCGCGCAAGCCCACCGGCACAATTTAAATTGGTCGTCTTCTCCTAAGCCGAACCGAGCAAGAGTTCTGGCCGCCAAGCACAGCCACTTCTGCACCCTGTGTGCTTAGGCAGGCCCGAAGTTCTGGTTGATATTAATGCAGAGGCAAGTGCGAAGCTTACTTAGCTGTCGCGTATGTACGGAGTAGTATGTAGTATCCATCCTGGCCTCTCATGTCATAAACGGGACGGGCATCGGGACGGCACGAGCTGAGGAAATCCGCCTCTCGCTCTGTTCTTGAATGCATGATCGGTCACGGTAGCATTAATATGAGAAACACACCCCATTCGATCAGCGCCTCCAGTGTCGTGCTGTCTGCAAGGCTCTGATGCAGTGATAAAGTGTTCGTAGTTTCGAGAGGTGGAGTCCTTGACGCAGAAAATTCACATAGCACAACACGGGGCGGGAAGCTCTTCCCCCATGTCAGAGAACCTGCACGTTCCAGTCCAAGGTGCTACTTTTTAGAACGTGGGTGGAACTTGTGAAAGCGTGCTGACACTGGCCTGTGCTTCGTTGAGGATCGAGGTGCACACAGGGTCTGTTCGCCACACGCGTTGACTCCCAGAAGTGGAGGAGTTGAAGAACTAACGTTGTAGAACAACGCCCTTAGAAGCCAATTTGTCCGTTTGACAGTGGGCGCCTGGTAATGCACTCCGCATTGAGCGAGGCGACGTCAAAGAGAAATATCGATTCACCAGAGTCCTGGGGCCTCTGGGCCAGTCGTTCTGTGGTGGTGTGTGAGCTTGTGGGTGACCGGTGCCTTCGTGTCAGGGAATAGATTCGTACAGAGGGCATGAGGACCCCGGCATAAGAATCCCAGCATCAAAAAACAAATTTTAAAGGATGAGGGGGACCAGGGCGCTGGTGAGGGTGCCCCTTGCCCTCCTTAGCAGTGACATTTTGTTTTTCTCGGCACTTCCTGTTGCAGGACTTCCACTCTGTACTCCGTAGGGTGAGAGACAAGCTTATCCCTATCGATTGTCGGGGTTATGCTGTATTTATGAACGAGGTCACGAAATATCGATGCCCTCTTGGAGCTGGCCTACGTTGGTTTCAGATTCTTTGCAGTAGCTCGCCGGCCCGGCTCAGTGTCACCTCTCTACCAAGAAAGCCGTTAGTTAGTGCGAGTATTTTTTTGGGTGGCTAGACGCCTCATCAACCAACAAATACACGGTGGGTCGCAAAAGCGCGATTGACATATCCCCCCGAAACTTCACAACTGCTCCCTGCCCGCCCCTCCAGGTGTCAACTGTCATCGCTCCGACCAAAATACAACCCAGCTGCAGAACCAATCTTGTTATATTTGGCGTGGGAGAGTTCCTATCATCCTGGTGGCGGACGCTGGTCCTTGCGTGCTCGCTCGCTCGCCCTGGAAGTAGCACCCTTACTCGTGGTCTCTCAGTGCTGGGCCCTGCGAGTTGTCCTCGTTCAGCGAGCTTCTACAACGAACTCTCAACCCTTCAACGCACCCAACGGGGCGGTCCTGCGATAGTGTCCTAAGGTCGCTCGAGTCTGCACTTCTTACCCGGTGCCCTCGCCTTTCGCATTTCGCCTTTCGCGTCTGTCCTGGTGTCGGGTTGCATAAACCATACTGGACTCGACGGAGGCATCCATAACACTCGTTTTCTAACCGTCGGTCAACGACAAACCACCCTCACAAGCCTCTCCGATCCAACGGCTGCAGCTTTTCCTGGAGGTCAATCTAGCCTTCGTGTTGTGTTGATCCCTGCTACTGAGCATTTGGGAGAGGCAGCCGTCTTGCGCTGGAATTCCTGTCTGTTGTCGTCTTACCGGTATGCAGCTTCCACGGCAGCTCTTTTTTTATTTTATTATTTTATTAACATTCCTGGATCCTTTTGGCCTCTGCATTCCCCGGCTGACGCTAAACAATCAACAGTATCCAGGTGTTATCGATAGAACAACTCGCTACTGGCATAACGACCTGACTACGAGTCCAACGAGCTTCGAATGTTTGATATTTCCAGCACTCATCCTACGTAGCTAGAAGTTACAGAGGCACGACAACTTCTCAGATAGGGTAGATCGGAGATAGTTGTAATCCGAAACCGGTGGATTATATACCATCTTGGTGAGCTTCCGAAACTTCCGGTTACTTGGTCGATGTGTCGGTACCTCAGGGGGCCAGAATTTCCCTCTATTTAAACAGACTATCTGGACGTTGACGCACTTTTTTTTCTTTCGGTATTTGCTCGAGATCAGCCATTGCTTACCAAACCTGGGGGTTTATCAACAGCCAATTCGTCTTCCTATTCCATCATCGCAATGAGGGATTCGGAGGTGGATTCGCCGTCCAGCGCATATGTCGCTCCTCTTCATATAGTTAAGGGTCATGCCCGAACTTCGAGCGCTGCTTCGCATAAGCATTCATTATGTTCCTCATCACGGAGTCGAGCGGGTTCCGCGAGGTCGCACTCTCAAATCACGCCACCCCCGACTCCAAATGGCTCGCAGGAGACCCTACTACAACAGCCAGAGCCGCCACCACGACCTGTATTCCATAAATTCCTTCGCGCCTTTTATCCTTTCCGCCCTGGCTCGGGGGAATTCTCATCAACCGTTACTCTTTCTCTCAAAGAGGGTGAGATCATCATGGTTCATTCGATACACACAAATGGGTGGGCAGACGGAACATTATTGGCATCGGATACAAGAGGATGGCTGCCTACGAATTATTGCGAGGCATATGATGCAGACCACATCCGGAACCTTCTTAGAGCATTACTAAATTTCTGGGACATGGTTCGTGGCGAAACACAAGCAAATATTGAGGTGTTTTACAACCAAGAGTTTATGAAGGGGATCATTGCGGGTGTTAGGTATTTGCTGGTAAGGTCCACGACTATTCATTCTCGCGCCTGGGACATGGGAAGCTCGACCTAGTTGAGTTCCCATCTCGCCTCTAGAGCCACGCTTATTCTGTTGGGTCTCTAGGAAAATACCGGCTGCCTCACACGAGAGTCGGAACTTGTAAAGGGACACCCAGGCCTTCGAGCACACCGCAAAGCTTTACTTGCGGATCTATCGTCTCTTGTTCGAACGGCGAAGAGATTACAAGACGTTGCTCTATGTATCCGCTCTGACGAGAGGATAGGCGATGTTATTGATGAGATTATTCTAAAGGCGTTCAAGATTGCTATCCGTGGTGTGAAGTTCTTGGATGTATGGGAACAGGACTTCGGGTCTTACCATATGCTGGACGAATTGATTGACTTTGGTTTGGCGGACACAATTGCTCCTCCTACCCCTCCGGCGGAGTATTCGGCCACCTTTACGCATACAACTCCGGAGCAGTCTTACAAAACTACAGAAGAGGGATTGACTAGCAACTCTCAAGCATCATCGGGTAACGACGTCGGTTTGGTGCAACGTTCGGGTGCACTTATCAGAGATGATTGGGAGCAAACGGGCTTTCCTCCACAGAGATACGCAAATACAAGTCGCTCTAGCACCTCCCACTCCTCTCATCCTGCATCTCGGCCGGTATCAGTGCAGATCAACAGACTTTCCATATCGCACCGTGTATCCTATACTGGCCAGAGTACAGGACCTCGAAATTACAACCTCGCGTCGGAACGGCTAAGCGCAACACATGACATGTTTCTGTCCTACCTTGGCTTCTTTATAGGCCGTTTGCATCTCCAGTCCCGGTCCTCAACCGAACTTCTCCTAACTACTCAGCAATCCGTTGCATCAGGCCGTGACTTACTTGCAGTCGTTGAGGCGGTATGGGAACGTGATTCACACCGAGCAGAGTCTTTGGAACAAGCGAAAGACGCTATGTACGGAACAATCACCGACCTGGTTTTGGCGGCCCGGGAAGTTGTCAAACCTTCGGACGGACAAGAAGAGACTGACGATATAATGATGCCTGATGAAGGGAAGAAGTTGATGGTTGCTGCCACAGGGTGTGTGAAGGCAGCTGGCGAGTGTGTGGCGAAGACTAAGTTCGTAATTGAGAGAATTGGAGACTTTGAGTTTGAGATAACTGGTGGACTGGGATTTTCTGGTAACATCTTCGAACTACCGATTGATGGAAGATATGCAGGTGTAGCGATGAGAGAAGAAGAGCAGAAAAATTCTCCGGATCGGTCACTTGTGGGGCCGGTGGATGGCCCGCAACCGTCTGCATCGCTACCAAATTCCCACAATGATAAGCCTTTACCGGGGGTACCTGGCGACTCATCTGATCTAGGGGATGCAGCCGAGACAGCTGCGAACACTCGGTCTGCTCGGTCTTCCATGGTTGAGCTACTTCCACCTCTTCCACAATTGGCGGGCCCTCTGATTTTGGATGTTGATCACACATCGTCGAATAGCTTTGAGAGCAACGAAAACGACGCTAGTCTTAGGTACGAGGAGTCTGTGCGTACGGATAGCATTGGGACCTTAGGCACTGGTACAGAGAGCACATTTGTGAGTAGCGTCCGTCACTCGCAGGCCAGTCTGGTGTCACACACTGTGTCGACGGAGGCTGCGCCGGAACCATCTTCAAATGCACCTGAACCATCCCAGAGCCAGGATTCATCTTCATTGAATATTGATCAGAGCATGTCTGGAAGTGAAACGACATTAGCAGAGGAATGCGAAGAAACTGAGGCCAAAATTCTAGAGAAAACCTTCGCTCACGAACTAGTCTTCAACAAGGAAGGGCAGATCACAGGGGGCACTCTCCCAGCATTGATTGAACGTTTAACAACCCACGATTCTACGCCAGACTCTATGTTTGTTTCTACTTTTTACCTTACATTCCGCCTCTTTACGACACCGACCGACTTCGCGAAAGCACTTGTCAATCGGTTCGACTACGTTGCCGATAGCGCACATATTGCCGCCCCAGTTCGGTTACGTGTCTATAACGTGTTTAAGGGCTGGTTGGAATCCCACTGGTGCCAGAGCGCTGACCACGGAGCTCTTGACGTTATTATTCCTTTCGCCAATGACCAGCTAAAAGTGGTTCTTCCTGCAGCGGGGAAACGACTGGCTGAACTTGCAGAGAAGGTCTCATCCGTAAATGGGCCCCTTGTTCCGCGTTTAGTGTCTTCTATTGGAAAGACGAATACTTCAATTGCTCAATATATTTCGCCAGATACTCCGCTACCGACTCCTATCATTTCAAAAAGCCAATTGAGTCATTTGAGATCATGGAAAGTGGGAGGCAACAGCCCTAGCATTCTTGACTTTGATCCTCTTGAACTCGCTCGACAGTTCACTCTGAAGGAGTCGAGAATATTCTGCTCCATTCTTCCGGACGAGCTTCTGGCTACGGAATGGATGAAGAAGACGGGATCGATCGCGATCAACGTACGAGCCATGTCAACCCTCTCGACGGATCTCGCAACTCTAGTTGCCGATACCATCCTTCATCCCGAGGATGCTAAGAAACGAGCTGTTATCATCAAGCAATGGGTTAAGATCAGCAACAAGTGCTTAGAGTTAAATAACTATGATTCTCTGATGGCGATTATTTGCTCGCTTAACTCTTCCACCATCTTACGGTTGAAGAGAACGTGGGAAGTGGTATCTCAGAAGACCAAAGCAACTCTCAATCATCTCCGAAGCATTGTCGAAGTATCACGAAACTATGCTGTGCTTCGGCAGCGACTGCAAAACCATGTTCCTCCTTGTCTACCGTTTGTAGGAACATATTTGACTGATGTAAGTGCTGATGTATCATTTGACTATGATTTTGCTAATTGGGTGCAGCTTACTTTTGTCGATGTTGGAAACCAAGCCACTCGTCAGCTTCCCGGAGACGGGGCCAATGATAGTGTCTCAGTAATCAACTTTGATAAGCATATGAAGACAGCCAAAATCATTGGAGAACTGCAACGCTTTCAGATCCCCTACAGACTTATGGAAGTTCCTGAACTCCAAGAGTGGATTCAAGCCCAAATTGTGCGCGTACGCTCATCGGATTCGGCCAATGTCCAGGAGTATTATCGTCGATCATTGTTGCTTGAACCCCGTGAAACTCCCTCGCAACGTACTACGCCTGTTGAATCCCAACCTTCCAACTCGTTCCTTGGCTGGGGCTATTCAAAGGACAAAGTTACCCCTACACCAATCTGAGTTACCCATACTCCTCTGACATCTACCGCTTTTCCTTGTCATGACACATCCTTGGGCTGACAGCTTCTACCCTCACGTTTCCTTGTTTTAACGACCCTGGTAATTCAGGCGTTTCGACCAACAAAATCGGCGTATCCTCATCCTTCCTTTCCATTGTTTGGGATGCATGGATGGGTATCGGGGCAATTTCGGGGTTCGGCTGTTTAGAATTCATATTTTTCCTTCTCACGATACCTTTACTTATGGCTACCACACATTTCTGGGGGCTGTCGTCTGATCCCTAGTTTTTTTTCCAGATTATGACAATGTATATCTGCCGTTTTGTGGTTGACTGTAACCTATTCCCTCATTCTCCTATCGTGACGGAACTCGGGAAACAAAAAAAAAGAGGAAAGGCTTTTATCTGTCGAAAGAACTTTTTTTCCGAAAAGAGAAAGAGCTCGCGCTCTGTCATGTACGATCCTAGGGCAGCCTAACAGCTAAAAAAGGAGGGGATGCTAGATAGATATTTCTCGCACAGAAGCAAAAAAAAGTCAAAAAAGATGCGCGATCTCGTTTTCCTCGTCCCTTGATACTCTGGAATAACCCGATTTTTTGTACCGGGCCTATTGTGTGCTGTGCACCCTCGGCTTGGGGGTGTGGGGTGTGACTAGTAGTAAATAGGAGAATTGAAATCTCTTGCTCGTTTATTTGGTGTGTGTTGTTGAGGCGTTGTGAGATCTCTCCTTGCAGTTATTAGTGGATAGTTCACGGGTTGCATCGGCATAGAAGAGCAACTGTGAAATCTAGTGACAATCGCATGTCCGTGGGATTCTATAGATAAAACTTGGCAATAGTTCATATTATTGATCAAGCTATGCGAAGATAGTTCCTCTAGTAAATCTCAAAACGCAATGGTACTACCAGCCATCCATTTGTAATTGCCCTACCCAGTCTCTAGTCTAGCGACGTGAGAACGCAAATAGTCCTATTAATGCACTGCACCAAGCAACTCTCAATAATAAAGATAGATAAGAATTTCGAAAACCCACAAGGGTGGAATCTTGGAGAAAGAGAAAGAACCAAGCAATGTAACCATTCCTACCCCAATGCAACCCACCGGTGATGCAATGTTTCCCGAAAACCTTTGACGATGCGAGAGCAGTACGCAATATTTCTCACTCTCTCAATGCTTTCCATGCCCTCCATTTTGTATTACTCGCAGAAATGGCAACGTACCGGATGACTGAGTAACTAGAGTGCTATGGTAAGACCGGCAGCCACGAAAACTGCCGCGAGAAGAGAGCCCCCCATAGAGAGAACGGAGGCTCCGGAATCGAAGCCGGCGGGGGTTGTAGATGTCTTTGCGGTGGGGCTGCCCGTGGAGCCTGGGGTGATGGGCGAGGAATAATTACCTGGATTGAACAATGCGCACGACGCAGTACCTGATTAGACTGGGCTTTATGAAAGGCTGGGTACATTTGTGTACTAGAGTAGCAGTTGACTCGCAACGCTGCTGCCGATAACAGCGAGGGAGAATACAAATGCAAGAACGGGCTGCAGCGACATACCGGAACCAGGAACAGCAGAACCAGAATTGGCATTGCCACTTCCGGTAGCGGCAGGTCCTGATTGTGTCGCCTTGGAGCCGCCGGAGGATGCACTAGATGGAAACGCAAACGTTAGTGAATGGATACCAGGGGTGTTTTGTTGTGTCCTGTAAAGGAAGCCACAGGATCCCGTTAGACACGGAATTACACTAAAGCGGCAGAACGAATGGGGATCGGAGGTATTCACGGCCGGTATGACCGTAGATACTAGGAAGGGTGATACTAACGTTGCGGTGGAACCCGAGTGAGTGGCGGAAGCAGCAATAGTTGCTAGAAAAGTCAGCAAACTGTCATAACGAAGCCCGAGCCTTGGTCGAACGGAAAAAGCTTGACGGGAAGACTTACAGACTGCCGTGCCAGCGTCCTTACAGGTTTCAGCGTAGGCGCTGAAGGCGTCTCCAGCACTGTTTCCACACAACTCGGAAATGGAATTCTGGACATCGCTGGACTTGCTGCCGCAGAGGGTGCTTAGGTCGGAAGGGCTGGTATCTTGAGCACTACATACAGTCTGTGAGTGCCAATTTTCTCACCGGGATGGTCTTCAAGGGTAATTAATCACTCACTTGATGGCCGCTAAAAGGCATGCCGGAGGAGTGGTCGCGGAGGCAAAGCTGGCCGAAAGGGCCAAGAGGGCAAGGAAGAGAACAGATTTGACAAACATGTTTCGACTCTTTGAAATTGCGAAGTTTGGGTTTAGAAAAGTGTTGACGGAGAATTGAAACTCGAACGAGAGTGGTTTGTCGTAGGGACAAAGGGGCAGGCTTGATTTAATGAATGACTTGCGGAGCTTGACAGGACGACGCGTCAAGAAGAAATGGATGAAGAAGTTGACAAAGGGAAGTCGGGGAAAGGAGGGCTTTACCTAAATAGGCGACATGCAAGGTACGAGAACCTGTGGACACGTGAAACGCTAACACAGTCATCGCCCCCATTTTGGATAGACACTTGGCCCCTTGGTAGCATAATCGAAATTCCGCTCCTCTTGCTAGAGTAGATAGTATATACAGAATATAGCATCTGGTGTTGGGACCGGAGGTCAGGCCGTCGTGTCTAGATCCGGCGTAACTTGTGGGTGTTGGGACTCAAAAATCCGGGCATCTATCAGATATTACGCGGAATTTATGTTTGCAATATAGACCCGCCATTTCAGCCACCGGTAGCTTCTCGATAGAACGAGATACTCCGATCCGCTCCTGCTACAACAAACCGCTCGCTCGCTCCCGCCACCTTCGGGAGCCATTTTACGCTCCACAATGTATTGTCCGTCTCTGTGTGGGTAGCAACGCATGCCCGCCGGTCAACCGACCAAACTCGCGCTTTGCCATCATATGCACTAGAATTAGGCATCAGCCAAAAGGGCATTTCACGCGGGGTTTGGCCCGAAGTTCCTGTGGAATAGTAAACTCACCCACTCAATAAAAACTCACCAGTGTTGCTCCAGTCCACTGCAAACACCCATGCTGCATTCCCCGTCAGGTTTGCGACTTGCTCCCCAGACGATACGTCATAGAGAGCGATGGTTTTAGAGTCTCCAGCTGCGGCAAGGAGTTTGCCTCCAGGTGAGAAGGCAATTGTGCGGACTGGTTTGACTAGGCCTAGGAAATGTAGACACGGCATGAGCGTACGAGGAGAGAGCAAGGAGCAAAGCAGGGAGCGGTACGTACCAGGGAGAGAATGGAGCATGCGACCAGTGTCATTATTAAAGATATAGATGCTTCCATTCTCGTGTCCAGAAGCCGTGAATCGACCATCTGCAGACTAGTAGCAGTACACTGTAAGCACCACCCTACCATTTTCATAACAAAAACACCCCACCACTATAACGTGCATCCACTTACTAGATCAATGCACATCCCAAAGCTCCCTTTCGTCTCATACTCTCGAATCTTTGCCCTCCCAGCAGCTGTGTCCCATACATTTATGCGTCCGTCGTATGTAGTGCTTGCGAGATACTGGCCATCCTCTGACATAGCGATTGCCCACAACTCGCCAGCTTTATTGCCGTCTAATGCGCCATGAAAATTTTGTTAGGGATTTCGCGCTACATTGTGACATCTGCACCAGCGGCGGTAGAAGATTATCGAATCGCACCTACTATCCGTCCTTCCTCTCTCCACCTAGTGCTGCCGTCCGCATCACTAAAGTTCCAAATTTTTGCCTCACCTCCAAAACCGACACTTGCTGCTTTTCGACCATTACGGCTTGTTACGAGGTGATGGCAGCCCAGTTTGTGTGCTCCTTCTATAGTCTGCACAAGCGGCGCATCGGGTTGAGTCGTATCGTGAATCTTTATGGATGAAGCACCGGAGGCCGAGAGGACCTGTGTTTGAGTTACAGCTAGGGAAAAGATATCGGTTGGGTGGACTACCATTAGAGTCAGTGAGCTGCTACACAAATAGGAAGTGGGCCAACGGACCGCTATCGAGCGTAAAAGTGGTTAAGTATTGCTTGGACTGAGGTAGATTAGCACTTGCAGTTGAAATTTAAAGCCGTGTCATACCATGCTCAGCTTTGGCTGTGGGATGGAGCGGGGCAGCGCTGATGGGGTACGCGATTCTCACTTGGTTACCGGGACCACAACACAGAAACGGGAATGACTCCTGCTGTATGGCAGCGCCGTCATACATACAACCGCCAGCTGGTTAAGGTAAATAATGTTTTATTCATTGCCAGGCTCAAGAATGGTTCCGCCTTGTGAAATGTCTTTAATTAGTCTATGAGAAAAGATGATTTTGCCGCGGTCGTCAATAATATAAATACACCCCTTATGCAGTATCTACCCGCCCCTTCTCGAAATCATCTGGTTCTTTGGATTTTCCTGCCCACATATCCTTAATTTCTAAGGGCAACGCCGAGTAAGCATTTGTCCATTCGCGGGGTCAAAGTGAGCCTGATGGCAGATCAGACCTACTTTTAACACAGTATGGACATAAGTAGTGAGCCCTTTTCAGATTCCCACACGCCGGGCACTTGTTCAAAGCCGTTACGTCCTTCAATGCCTTTCCTGCCATTTGTCGATGCCGGCTCTTAGAGTGCGAGGTCTTCTTCTTGGGCACCGCCCGTAGGATCGATTCCCATAGTCCCGGAAGCAACGCAGGCAGGCCCAGCCGGAAGGCGGCGGGGATGGCGACTGAGAGCGAGGGCAGCAGTGGAAGGATAGCGCGTCGGGGGGTGTGGGCGGCAGATGGCGACCATGTCGACCAGATCCGGGAGGGGGATTGTGGCAGGAGGAATCGGAGAGCAGACCAGAGGGGCAGCTGTGGAAGAGCCATGGTGTGAGACGCCATGTCTCTGCAGCAGGGAGGCGCTCTGCTGGTGCAAGGCGGCGGCTTGTATGGAGCAGTTGATCGTCGTGAGGCGGAGGTTCAAAGAAGTTGCGGCAGAGCCTCCGCCGAGACCGTTCCCCAGCTCGGCTAACCTCAAACGACACGGAGCAAAACGCGCCCCTTTTCCCAGTAGAATTCGCTCCCCAACTTTTCTTCCCCCGTCGTCATCCGGATCTATCACCCTGCCTGGTCTCGTAATCCTGCTGTTCACTCACAACCCCGTACTCTCGTCTATCAATCGCGGCTGTCAGAATGGCTTCGTCAATGAATGTTTCCCAGCAAGCTGTGTACCCTAAGAGCCACGTTGGTTTCGATAGTATCACGTCGCAGATTGAGCGAAAATTGCTGAAACGCGGATTCCAATTCAACGTCATCTGTGTTGGTATGTGTCTTTAGCTCTGCGCAGCTCTGCACAGTTCTGAACCTCATAGTGACCAATCCATATCTGATCCTCTGAACAGGTCAAACTGGGCTCGGAAAGTCCACCCTAATTAACACAATCTTTGCGTCACACCTCATCGATTCGAAGGGGCGTCTGACCCCGGACGAGCCTGTACGATCTACAACGGAGATTCAGACCGCCTCCCACAGTATGTTCTATGCCATTAGCCTCTTATTGGCTTGTACTAAGACTATTGCAGTTATCGAGGAGAATGGTGTCCGTCTACGGCTGAACATTGTGGATACTCCAGGTTATGGAGATCAGGTCAATAACGACAGATGGTGAGCTGGTGCAATGCGAAGCCAAGTCACGGGTGGGAATTCTGACAGTTGTAGCTGGGATCCCATCGTAAAATACATTAAAGACCAACACTCTGCGTACCTTCGAAAAGAACTTACGGCTCAGCGCGAGCGGTATATCCAGGATACCCGTATCCACTGCTGTCTCTTCTTCATTCAACCATCTGGGCATGCGTATGTGTCACCGAACCTATGTCAGGGATAATCGCTGACGGTTGAAGTCTCAAACCAATTGATATTGTGGTCTTGAAAAAGCTCTCTGATGTTGTCAATGTTGTACCTGTCATTGCCAAGTCAGACTCTTTGACCCTGGAGGAGCGCGCTGCGTTCAAGGAACGAATCAAGGAAGAATTTGCTTTCCACAACCTGAAGATGTACCCATATGACAATGATGAACTTGACGAAGAGGAGCGCGCATTGAATGCACAGTTTAAGGTTGGTGGGTTGGAATCATTATATTTCGCCGTTGCTTACAAACATACTCCAGAATATCATTCCATTCGCCGTCGTTGGTTCTGAGAAGTCAATCATTGTCGATGGCAAGCAAGTTCGCGGTCGCCAAAATAGATGGGGTGTGATCAATGGTAAGCAGCCAAACCGGGTGAAAACTCTACACTCTAGAGGATCGACTAAATTCCTTAAAGTTGAGAACGAGAACCATTGCGAATTCGTATACCTCCGCAACTTCCTCACTCGCACTCACCTCCAAGACCTTATCGAAACTACTTCCCAGATCCACTACGAGACATTCCGTGCGAAGCAACTGTTGGCTTTGAAGGAGAGCAGTGCCGCTGCCGGACACTCAAGCAGACCTATCAGCCCGTCAGCAGATCGCGAGTTGAGCAGGAACTCGCAGCGGATGACAATGAACGGGTACTAGTCACTTGCGTATAGGTGGTGCAGGGAGACAAATTCGAACCGAGCCAGACCCTCATAACCTCTCTTGTGCTGAGAGGGTGTGAGGCTAGGGTAATTATCCCCCGTCGTTCAGCAAACGGGGAATCAATAGAAGTTTTGACCTTTCTGCGAGGAAATGGAGCTTTTGCTGCTGCAGCTATGTTCTATTTCTGATATGTTTTTTTTTATAATTACAACTACCTTTACCACCAGCCTAATTGTCACTTTCAGTGAGAGTGTTGATTCCCTACCCCACCACGTTAGCTTGCGACAGTCATCAAGCATCTACTACTACCTCCTCAAAGTACTGAATGAAGTTTATCATTTATCTCGATTATCTCGAGTGCTTAGTCTAGCGTATCTAGAGTTATCTGAGGTGGGTCCATCTAAAGAGCCATCACCATGTTCAAAAAAAAGGGGGTAAATGAAAGCCATTGAAAGAGGATCCATCGAATCTAATCCCCCAACATAAACTCCTCCACCTCCTTATAAGCCTTCTCCAAATCGTCATTAACAACCACCCTATCATGCACACCCTCCTCCGCAAACGCCAACTCCCTCTCCGCCTGCTTTAGCCTCCTCTCTAAACTCTCCTCCGTCTCCGTTCCCCTCCCCCTCAACCTCTCGGCCAAAACGTCCAAACCCGGCGGTTTGATAAACAAAAACCTCGCATGAATATCGGGATGGGCCTTGATCTGCTTCACGCCCTCCATCTCGATATCAAGCACGCAGGTTTTGCCCGTGGCGGCGACAGAGTCGAGCGCAGACAGCGACGTGCCGTAGCTGTGCGTCGAGAAGGTGGCGTGCTCGATGAACTGCTTGTCTTGGAGCAGCTGCGCGAACGTCGCCCGGTCCGTGAAGTGGTAGTGTACCCCGGGGGTTTCGGCGGCGCGTGGGGGGCGCGTTGTGTCTG
The DNA here is from genome assembly GCA_021527465.2 of Geoglossum glabrum. NCBI lineage: Eukaryota > Fungi > Ascomycota > Geoglossomycetes > Geoglossales > Geoglossaceae > Geoglossum > Geoglossum glabrum. Next base: position 20,009 of record JAJDFE020000081.1, read on the forward strand.
ATGGTGGGCAAAAAGGGGGGGATTTGGTGGTTAGATGGCTTGCTGCGCTATAGGTGTATGTGTGTATGTGTGGACGTACGAGAGACGGAGAATCCGAATTTGTCGGGGTGGTCTGCGAAGAGACGTTTTAGTATAGTGGATTTCCCGGCGCCGCTGGGTCCGGATATGACGACAGGGCGGGGGCCCTTCTTTGCGGCGTTTGCGTTGGCGGTGGTTGTGCCGGGCGTCGTTGTGTCTAGACAGTCAATTTGTTAGAGGCAGACAAGCAGTAGAGAAGTTGGGTATAGCGTAAGTAATTGATGCGATGTACCGGAAGCCATCCTCAGATATAAGTTGTTTCGGGATACTGCTATTGTTGCTGCGGGCGGAACGAGAGAGAAGAGCCTGTGGAGTACGGGTTGGCGCGAGAGCATATGTGGAGATGGTGGTGTTGTTATTGTGGAAAATAAGATGTGGCGGCTGTCGTGGCAGCTCGAGCCTGGTACGGACGCAAGAACCCATCCCTATCCTTATTAACGCTGCTACGCTGCCATATACTCTGTAGTTTCAATAACCTCTCCATTTACAAGTCCCAGTTAACTATGATCAATATTCTCTCCCCAAAGCCCATCCAGCGATCGATCTACACTCACAAGAGATAGATATTCCCCTGTTATAGTTAATAAGAGACATGAAAATAAAAGAACAAAATAAATCACGATGCGCTCCTGCGGCAATACCTCCCAACGCTATATGATGTGCAATTCCCCGATTCTCGATAAACTCCGTCCAGTGTGCCTTTTTTTAGAAAACCCCATCCACCGGCAAATGGGAAAATAAAAGGTGAGAGAAGGGAGAGAAATGTAATGATAGAAGAAAAGGTAGTGGGTTATTGAGAATTCTGCTATGCACACAAGAATTAACTCGTGTAAAACTACACCAACAACACTCCCTTTCGCACGATATATGGAAGGAAAGAGTAGGGTAGTAACTCCAGAAAGAGAAGTCATGACCCTGCTCTTGACCGACTTCCTGCATCACTCATCGGCGATGACCCTATTTGCTCGCCTTCCGCTTCCTGCTGTAGAAAATTGGACCATAGTTCCGCCAATGATTCCCGGTTATTGTCTGAATAGAAGTCCGTGGATAGTGCGGGCGTGCTAGGCGTGCGGTGGAAGGGTAGGACTGGCGTTCGGAGGGTGTTACTGGATGCCCCTGGGCGGGCGAGACCGGCCTGCTCCCGTTGTTCTGGGGGTTGAGAGGCGTTAGACTATCCGTTCGTTTTCACAGGAAACCAAATAAACTCGCTTACCTTCTGTCCAGTTCAGGAGGGCGGCTATGAGCTGAAGAACCTGAAATTTCTTCGGGTCTGAGCGGTCCAGCGTTAAGAAGTGGATAAAGTGATTCGTGACTATGTGCCTTGCAGAAAGTCAGCATGGCCTTTCCATTCCCCCTTAGACAGATGGATGTCCAAACCTGTCGACATTGTCTTCTCTATTGCCCCTCCTTAGAAAGCGGAGCGCCTTTGTAAGGTGGTCGTTCAGGATTACCGCTTCATGTCGAAGTTTCCCAATTAATAGATTCTTCTCCTTTACTTCCTTTTCGAATGGGAGTGCTCTTTCTAGGTCTTTCTTATTGGCTTGGAGGGCTAACTCTGCCTCAGAAGCCCTCTTTTCAGCCTCTTGAAGCTGCTTCCTTAAGCCCTCCACCTGTGCGTGTGAGGTCTCCACAAGCTCTCGCAGCTCCAATTTTCGAGCTAGTAGAAAGAGTATTAGTTGGAGTTTCAATGTGTCACATACCATTAAACTGACCGTCCTGGATGTCCTGTAGTGCCCTCTGAAGCCCATCCACCGATAGTGCCTGAGTTTCCCGCTCAGAAGCTGCTTGCTCATATGCCTTCTCCATACCCGATAGTTGCTCCTCTAGCATGGCCATCCTATCACCTTGACTCTCTCGAATGGATCGCTCCTCCATAGCTAGAACCTCCCAGTCTTGCATGGCTTGCTTCGCCACCTCAAACTCCTCTCTTGCAAAAGCCTCCCGAGTCATCAAGTCTTCCCGTTCCTTCAACCAATTTTGTTGGGATAGGTTCGTTCGGTTTCGTAGGCTCGATAACTCTTTTGATCTCTGCTCATCCTCCTGTCTCAGCTTGACCAGCTCAGACTGGTAGGTCTCACTTGAGTCTTGCAAGTATTTGTTTTGCCTCTCTAACTCGTCTATCGAGTTCCGGGCTTGGGATAACTCTTCCTACACCTCATGCATCAGTATGTTGTTAATGGGCCCAAAAGGCATTGTTTTGTTTACCGCATCTGCCCTCAGCCGTTCACCTAGTTGGGACTTGATCGTAGAGACCCTTCCCAAGAGGTCCCGGTATTTGGAATCAGAATTTTCCTTTTCTCCTACAGCTTCTTCGAGTTGTTCGTTGACGGCTGCCAATTCCTGTTGGTGCCTTGCTTGTATTTCCTTCAACGAACTCCTCAACCGTTCCACTTCAGTGCCGAGTGAGTCCCGCTCCATTGCTAAAGCCTCCAGCTCGTGGGTAGTAGTTGTGCAGCCTTGTTTCGGCGAGTCGTCTACTTCGTCCTCATCTGCGTCCATATTGTTAGAGTGCTGTTCTCTCACACCCAATATGTCGAGTTGCAGGTCTCTCGTACTCGTATCCAATTGTCCGTTGGTCAGTTGTGCCGGGGCTCCATTCTATAATCCAATCAGCAGCTGTCACCAACAGGCTGGAGGCACGTACCATAGACTCTTCCACTTCTTCTGCTTCCTCCACTCGTGCCTCCAGATTGTCTGCTACCATCGCCGCCTCCCCGTTGATCTTCCCTCCCCTTGCGTTCTTTTTCTTGTTATTCTTTTTACTCGTTGGTGTTGCTGGCTAGGTGAGCGACCGAGATGACCAGCTAATGGATAGACTGATCGGAACAAGCTCAAAGCGGAACTCACCTTGTGTGGAACGTTGTGTAGAATCTGTGTCTTCAATTGTAGGCATTATTTTGTTACTAGCACCGCGAGGGAGAGAATGAGGCTGGCGTAGCCTTCGCACCAGTAACTGACGCGTATGTGTGTTTCGTCAGCGTGAATGTGGCATCCTTTTTCCGTTGGTGGGACCCCAAGCGAAATAGAACAGCTTGCTTTCGGAAAGAACTGAACGCAATCTATCTAGAGGGGATACGAGGCCGTAGAATCCCGTGTATGTATGTACTAGTACACGCAAGTGCCTGTACTGGTACGTACATTTACTCGATATTCTCCTCTTACGGGTACGTCGTTGCAAATCCAACCCAAAACACACTGGCGGGACTGGTGCTGCTAGATATGTAGCCCGGTTTCGATATCCGCCATTTACAAAGTGCAACATACTAACTAGGCGATTCGCGGCACGGGGCTATATTCCCGTAGTATGAAACACCGGAGATCATCTACAGTGTAGGCTGGTGGCACAACATACCCCAACGAAGATCTCTTATCGTTTTGCCGATTTCGAGGAGCGGGAAGCAGTCGGTGCGAACTACGTGCAGAATACTACGAACTCTTCCCGTGGAGCATGAAAAGAAACTCTCCATATTGTCAACGCACTCTAGCAGCAGCCCAGCAGCAGCTCTCAAGGGGGAAACTAGCTAGGTACATGTAAGTGTATGTATGTATGTACATATGTACAGAACATGGAAATTTTACACAGCCGCGTAGCCATTCCGTTGTTGATATTGGACGACACTCGGACACTGGCAACCCTTTTGGGGAAATTCGTTTTCCTTAACGTTATGTTCCATTTCTCATATCCAGTCCTTCCCTCCTCCATTTAATCCCCCATGATGGAAGCCTATCGTCTGAAAAGTGCACTTCGCAGTTTATTGTTCTGTCTTTGACGAGTGCTGCGGTGGGATACTATAGCCGTAGGAAATGTGCTATGACTTGGGCGCTAGCGAAGGGACACGACGCCTCCGCTATCAGCGCATACACGTCTCCTACCTCCGTATGTGACGTGGTACCTCATCAACGTCGACTCGTGAGGAGAACTCACAGTGTGCGCCATTAGAACACAAAAGAACATGTCTCTCAGAAAACGCCGCCAGAGAATGCAGGCATCCCATCGATATCATATCAGTGCGTTAGAGACACCAGTTAGGAAACCCTATAAAAGATAAAAGTAAACCCTCAGAACACCTCTTCACCTCCATAAAAAGGCATTAGGGCGTAAAATATTCCCCATCTCTGTGGATCCAGTCCCTCCTCCAGCCCGCAGGGAGTTGGTAAAATAAAATAAAAAGAAAGGAGTGGGCTTTCCATATCTCGTGGAATGAGGTGATAATAAGTTCTTTCATTATTCGTCATCCATTTCATCCGTCCCAAAATCCGTATGCAGGGCCGCAATGTTTGGCTCCTCTAGCCTGTCCTCCTTCTACCACACAGTACCTCCGTACTCTCGCAATTAGAGCCGGCTCCCACGATGCTCCAGAGCTTCGCGTAGCCAGCCTTGTCTCCGAGCATCTCTAAACCCAGGAAGCCAAAGTATGGCTCGTCCAGTTGAGCAGGAGAAAAGACACTTAGCGTGTTGACTTTCCCCTTGTCGAGCTGGGGACTTCGTCTTCCATGCCGTCTGGAGCCCTTGGGCCAACCATCCAATCTTCCATCGCTAACCACTCGCTCCACTTACTCTCTGCAGCCTCGATCTCGCCGTTGCCGGGGCTTTGGAGAGGTCTTAGGAATGGCACCGTCTCGTCGGGCAGCATGTCGTAGTCGTGCTTCACGGCTGCCCAGCCACCGCTCTTAGCTGCGAATAGGTAGTTGCGACGCTCCTGTTCGTGAAGAGGGCCTACCCCCGCAGCCCAGTCATCGCCGAACCAGCCATGCAGCATGCCGGGGAAATCGAATCCTGTGGCCACTAGACGCCGTAGGTATGGCACTAAAGAGACCCAGTTGCTTGCCGATGTTCGAGGCGGAATGCCGCTAACTTGGGGTGGTGGACCTAGACCGCTGAGTGGGGGGCCAGCAGCACCATGGGGTGAATTTGGACCTGGAGATGAGGCCACCACGGGGTTTTGGTGTCTCTGGAAGGGCAGGCTGATGTTCAGGAAGGCGGCTGCGGCCTGTACCGGCCCGCTATGTTGTGCGTGATCAAGGAAGTAGCGGGTACAACTCTGGTAGTGAGGGTACCACTCGAAAACATCGAACTGAGGTTCGTCTGGACCACCGCCAACGCTCGAGCTGCCGTAACTCCCAGTCTGGCCCGTGAACCCCGTAAACAGGGTTTGCTGTGGGGCTCGCGAGGGATGTTGTTGTTGTTGTTGTTGTTGTTGTTGTTGTTGTTGTTGTTGTTGTTGTTGTTGCTGCTGCTGCTGCTGTGTCCGCGAGTTGTTCAGATGGTGGTGATGATGGTGGTGGTGGTGGCTGTTCGAAAAGGCCATTGATGTTTTCCCACGTCGATAGAGCGTGAGCAGCGCCTTGCGCATTTGCAGATGAACGTGGAGAGCGGAACACACTTTGCTGCGGAGACGTGTTCGGGTGAGCAGGCTTCAGGGATAAGATTACGAGGATCTTGAAATTTCGAGGAATTTCCGGCGTTTGGAGCAGGACAGCGTTCTGGTGAGGGTTGCCAGGACATTTTTAATCCCAAACGCAAAGGAGAGCAACTTTATAAGAGCCCCAAGCGGAGGCTTTCTCAGTCTCAGTTCCTTAAAGAAGAGCAGGATCAGCCAGGAAAGCACTCCCCGCGGGCACTCGGTTGATGATTAGGCTCGTACAAGCCTCCTCACAGGCCGGAACATTGAGACATTGAGTGGCACATTGAGTGGCTTGATGACATGAACGCACGAATAGAGCCCGGGAGACTAGTGGCAGCTGTGGCGAAAAGCTCTAACTGGCTCCAAAGCAGAGAGCCCATTTGATCGGCCTCAGCTTATTGCTTCCATGCCGCAAAGGGCCGTCCGTCAGCCTCGGGCTGGGGTACGTAACCCCGCGATCCAGATCCATTAAAACACTGGACTCAATCCGGAAGTGCACATCCACTTCCTTCCCGCCAGCTTGCTTTTTTTTAATAAATACTCCTGGGGCGGACAGTTGTGGAGACCCTCGGTAGCTGAGGAGCATCGCATCACAGTGGCAACCGTGTTCGGCACTGCCGCTTGCGAGTGGTGGGTGGCCGCGCGGGTACAGAGCGTACAGAGCGTACAGTGCAGCAGCAGAGTAGATAGGAGAGTAGGGGGGAGGACGTGGGGGACTGGCACTTGCAGCCCTCGCAGCCGTCGCAGCACTTGGGCTGGGTCGTTGGGCGTAGGGTGGAGACAGGCGGGCCCGCCGCTGAGAGGTCTCTCGAGGCCACGGGGGGGGAGAGTGCATGTTAGGGGTTGGATTGGTGGATTGGCGGCAAGTCGGCGGTTTGGACAGTCGAGAGGGGCAGAGGGAGACGGGGGAGCGGGGGCCATAACCAGGTTCCTGAGCCACTATCGTGAAGCGATTCGCCAATCGACTCAATTACATGCAACGCGATAGTACCACGATAGCACCGCGACTGCACCACCTGCCAACTGCCCCACTGACGCTGCGGAGGTCGAGCCCGACAGCTGAATGTGTCGGGCGTCGCATGGCTGCATTGGTCGGATTGTCGCTCTGCAGGCCGATGGGCCAGACGGAGCAGCAGTGGAGCAGGTGGAGCAGGTGGAGCAGGAGGAGGCCCGCTAAGCCCCCGGCAGCCATTGCCCTGCCCGACCACCATCATCACTCTATTCCGGCCGTCGCCCACCACTCGCTCGACATCGCCACGCCGCTCTCAGCATCAGCCACTCGCTGCCTCTAACGCGACTACGTCCACAGGGACCGTCATCACGCCAACTTTATTGCACGGCTATAACTGCTGCAGTGCGGAGTCTGCAAAAGTGCAGAAATGAGCTGAGTCCTGCTAGCGTCGTCGTGCTGTTTTCGTGTGACAACCAGCAGCACGACTCATTGGCCGCTGCGTCAATACTGTCTCATCCGCAAGCGCACATACGTAAAGCAACTGGTGTGCTTGGGGCACGCAAGTCCCTCCAGCTGAATCAAAAAAAAAAACTGTTCCGCCTCCTTGCTTTTCTTCGAGGTGGTGGTGACTGCGTGCATTCGACAACTCGAGGCTCTTTCCCATCACCCAGACCCTTTAGACCTGCCCGGCCCGTGGCAAAAGAGCAGACGCAAAATGTTCTCCAGACTGATACTCCAATATTCCCCGCAAATCCTGCCGACCGATGCAAATGTCTCAGCCAGAGTGGCAGTGCCCAATATTTACTTCCCAACAGGGCGCTGTGCGCCGCACCAATCCAGCAGCCAAGACGACGCAGTGCATTACGATCCTATCAATATTACTGATTCGAGTAGTACAAATAAACCTTGGACGTCGGAATTCATGTGACGGTACTTCGTACAGAGCACCCCCCAGACCCTTTACATTCGGATTTGCACTCTCTAGTCACTTCTCACGAGGGCGTTGCCCTTTTTTTTTTTTTTTTTTCCCTCTCTTCCTCCCGTCAAAACTCTCGAGAAAAGCTAATTAGCTGTGACGCTGTGACAGAATTAGTTCTTCTGTTCACGCCGCCTCCTTGCATATTCAAAGAAAATTTCTTTTTTTAATTTTTGGGCTCTTACGCGGTTGTTAAAGAAATAGTGACTACCACGTAAACGTAAAGATTTGCTGAGTGCGAACAGAACTTGCTAGAGGCAATTTAAAAACAAAATGAATCCATATTAATGCTAGGCCACGAAAGGTTTATGCATGGCAAAATCACCCAATCCCGTCTTTGGCAACGTGTAGGAGTGTTGTTTGCGACAACTTACGAGCCCACCAATACATTAGAAAGAGAATTCTTGAAAGCAGGAAAAAGCTTTCAAGAGAGATCAAAGAATAACTGAAATACACGAAACGAAGAACCTGTAAATAGGTTCTTCACGAAAGATGAGAGAAAATTTTATTTGGTGAGAAACCAATAGGGAAGGGGAGGCACAGTAATGACTATAGCCAATAGCTATCAAAATTGACCCTTGGTATTACTAGACTGCTAGTAGTCCCTCCGACGTTGATAGCTTTTCGGTCCACTATCGTGTTCAACTTCATCAGCCCATATTGATCTCGTAAGATCCAGCGGGGTGCTGCTAGTAGCCTTAGAACTATTTGGGGCCCTAATATTTACTCGACTTGACTGACCCTGGCTAGGCGCTGAAGGGGCGTTGTTGGTAACTGGTGTCTTGGTGTTCTGAGAAACAGTACTCGGAGGTACCGGTGTATGAACACTGGCCCATTTACTGTAGGTTAAAGATTGTAGGGGTGGAAGCGGGTGACCACTTGAGGGAGGTGGCGCATGATAACCATAGGATGAACGCTTATCTTCGATTGGAGTAGCTTTACCACCAGCGTTGCCGCCGGGTATGTTTCCACTTCGAGAAGCCAGAGTAGGAGCGAGAGACAGTGCTGAAAAAGAGCTTGAAAGTTCATCGTCTAGTAGGTGGGATGACTTCACTTGTCGCAAATCGGCCCCAAGGTCAATTAGATCCATAAGGTCTAAACTCGAGCTTTGTGCTGGCGTAGCTGGTGTCGTGGAAACGTCAACCAGGTCACCTGCTGTTTCATCCACCGAGATTAAGGAGCCAAGCTTTCCTAGCCTGTCGTTGGCATCTTCAACCTTCCCATCACATCCATTCAGGCATAAAAGAATGATGTCGGGATTCACGTGTGGGTGTAGCGAACAAAGTGCCGCGTAGTCATCGCCGCCATGACTAATGTTTGTATCTTGCTCCCCGCCCTTGTCCTCGATGGCCAGCGATATCAATTCCTCCACCGGATCTTCCACGACTTGATGCGGAAGGGTTTTCCTCATGTCGGCCCGGCCCGAACCAACCATTGCCGTCGCAGTTGAACCGTCCGAGGTCTGTACCGTCGCCATACCTGTATTCCCTTGGCTGCCAGGCACTCCCCAGACCTTTTGGGCGTCTTCCATGAAGCCTTTGGGTGAAGCGAGGCGGACCGGTAGTTGCGGGACTCTAGGCGTCCGATTGACAGGTGGCATAGGTGTCGGTGGATAGTTTCCGCGTACATTCCGAGACGTTTCATCGAATGCCCCCATACGTTCAACCTTGGCTAGCATCCTTTCGAACTTAGACCCGTCGGAGGTTCGGCCGTATCTTGGGGCAGGTGGTGGAGCATTTGCGTGTGCACCCCTCGATCCGGTGGAGGCCTCTCCCGTCGTCGGCCTAGCACTTCGTATCTTCACAGTGCTGCCTGGAGGACGCTCAGCAGCCGCACTCCTCGGAGCTGTCCCTCGAGCGGTGGCGGGGCCGGCGGCTAGGGTAGCCCGACCAAGACCGGCATCGTTCTGGACACCTCTGGACGAAAGATACGGGTTAGCCCTTCCGTAACATCCAAGAAGTAAAGAAGCGGACGAAGGTAACTTACATGGAGCCACGGTTAATTACTCCATACTGATTCCTGCCCATGGACCCGTGAAAGTGGGTTTGGTGTCGTCCACCTCGACGCGAAGGCTCGCCGCGGGACTGATCGCCATACCCATTCCTAGCTAGACGTTCAACCATATTGGCTCGGTGCGACTGCCCATGGCCGAGATCGTCTTCCAAGGGCCGACCAGAAAAGTCGACGGACGGAAGCTCAACTAAAACGGCGAAAGCGTTAGTATAACGGTAAGGCGGAGAGAGCCTATGGGATCTTACCGTTCCACGCCTCCACGTAGTATGCGTCACGCTGGTCGCGGACGGCACGAGAACCTTCCAGCCGATCGAAGTCGACCTTCTGCTTCTCTCCAGCAAGCACCTCTCGAGCCCTAGCGGTCTCCAGGTCGCACTACCGTGACGGAGCGTATTAGTACCAACCTTTGGCACCGGGAAAGGGTGATGCGGACAGGCTGGAAGCTACAACATGGAGGAGAATCGTTTGGAACACTTACCAGGGCATAAGCAACCTCTAGGTCCACATCTGAACCGGCATCAACGGGCGCGACGTTCATCCTGAATCGGCCGTCTGGGAAGGAGCCGATTGGGTCGTCGTCAGTTAGTTGATCAACGACACTGTGGCAGTCAAGTCAGTAGGGAGGTTTCGTGGAGGCGATTATGCGATAGACGACAAGTACGTGACAGATTGCTAAACAAGAGAGCGGAGGACGGAAACTATAGAGGGGAAGTCGATAGATTGGAGGTGTACCCTGGCTCCTGTTTGGATGCTGTAGATAAGTTAATACGCTGCTAAGAACAGAAGAGTATCAAAGGTAGTCGAGCACGTAGTAGACGGGAGCGGATGTGCGAAATGGATGATGCAAAGAGTTGTTGATGTTTTGAGGGGAGTGCTGTGTAAGGTGGTGCTGTAGTGCGGGCAGGAATCCCGGTAGTCAACACAATGCAACGCACCGCTGTGCAGAGGGGGAGTTTAGAGTGAAACGGGTAGTGCGATAGTGTGAATCATAGTAATGCATGCGACATAGAAGGATAGAGGATCGTGGAAGGGAGCTACAGACGAGATCATATGGGGTACAAGAGTATAGTGTTATCTAAAAAACGTTAACGTCACCTTTGCAGATGATCCCAACCGGGGATCAATTCCCATCTAAGAACACACTCCTCCGCTCGAGGAGTGTATGATTTACACCCAAGTAGGGTCGAATTCATGCTTATTCGAAGCAGAATCGGTCCGTCACTCACAGACGCGTTCCCTAATATCGGAACGCGTGAAGAAGCGTTGCTTAGTGGATACTAGGGGCAGGAGTAAGTCTCGCCCAGCAACGCACCAGTTGCTGGGCGAAGATCGACCTCGAGAACGAAAGAAAGGAAAACAGGAAGGGTGCGGGAGATCCGACGGCTTTAAATGCATGCGGCTGTTCATACCCAAATACCGGTAGTGACTGAGACCGTGTTAAGCATAACACGGTAACGTCACGTGGGAATAACCCCGTGACAAGCCGCTAGCCGCTTGTTAGCTCGAGTTTGGGGTTTTTTAGTTGCTTTTGTTTCCCTCTTTTCTCTCCCTTTACTACCTTTGTACATTGCCGTAACATGGAATACGGGCGCTCCGCATAGATCTCCGTGTGCTAGGGCTGAGGTAGACGGATCCTTGTCTTCGCACACAGACAGACCGGAAACCACGAATACTATTCAACCGCAGGACGATAGCTGCTATCACCATCATGTCCAATCCCTTTGGCTCCGGCCCATCCACGTCTGCAGGCGCGGCTAACAACACACAAGGTGACATATCTCACGATATGCAAGTCACATCACCACCGGATGACAGCATCTCAGACATCTGCTTCTCACCGCAGTCAGACCATCTTGCTGTGGCTTCGTGGGACAAGAAAGTTCGGATATATGAGATCAACAGTCAGGGAGGCAGTGAAGGAAAAGCTCTCTTTGAACACGAGGCGCCGGTACTAAGTGTACATTGGTCGAAGGTAAGTCTGTCTCAAATCCAGTTTATCTGCATGACCGCGCCGTCTTAACCAGCTCCCTTTCTCAACTACAGGATGGCACAAAAGTCGTCGGTGGTGGCGCCGACAAAGCAGCTCGACTACTCGATCTCGGAGCCAACGGTAAACCTGCCGATCAAGTCGCCGCACACGATCAACCCATCCGCGTCGTCCGTTTTATTGAAGCTCCTGGTTCCGCCCAGCCCCTGATCGTGACTGGATCCTGGGACAAAACCGTTAAATACTGGGATCTCCGGACCGCGAACCCCGTTGCGACGCTGGCATGTCAGGAGCGCGTATATGCGCTCGACGTGAAGGATAAACTGCTGGTTATTGGCACAGCAGATCGGTATATCAACGTGGTGAATTTGAATGATCCAACAAAGTTCTATAAGACGGCGCAGAGCCCGTTGAAGTGGCAGACGAGGGCCATTAGCTGTTTCATAGATGCAACGGGCTATGCGGTGGGTAGTATTGAAGGGAGATGTGCCATAAATTACGTGGAAGATAAGGATATCCCGTAAGTCCTTGTCACAAAATACCCACTCATCCATCAACAACGTATACCTAACTAACAGCTCAGTTCCAACTTCTCCTTCAAATGCCACCGTGAAACCCCCCCCAACAATCGCGACGTCTCAAACGTCTACGCTGTGAACGCTATCTCTTTCCACCCCCTCCATGGCACCTTCAGCACTGCAGGTTCAGATGGGACTTTCCACTTCTGGGACAAGGACGCCAAGCACCGTCTGAAGGGGTACCCCAACGTTGGCGGCACCATCTCTTCCACTTCGTTTAGCCGTAATGGCAGTATCTTTGCGTACGCGGTCTCGTACGATTGGAGTAAAGGGTTTTCAGCGAATACTCCGAATTATTCTACAAAGGTTATGTTACATCCGGTGGCGAATGATGAATGCAAGCCTAGGCCGACAACGAAGAAGAGATAGGGGACAGTTAAGACCGGGAGTTTGAGCCTGATTTATTTTGGAGACTTTTGCACCGGGAAATGGGCGTTTATTTGCTATTCTCGTTTTCTTTTTCGTCCGAAAAGAAAAGGTAGCGCGGGGTGAATGGTTAATCACTGTTCTCATTTTTAACGGAATACCACCCGGAAATCTTCTCGAACCTAGAGATTCAAATTGAAATCCGAATGCTCCACGAAACCTACAGGACGGTTTGATCATGGAAGCCTTCTCTCCAAAGGCAATATCTAGGGAGGGAGGGAGGAGAGGGCAATACCGTCTATCGATGAATAAATGGCATGTATCAAGATAAAATTGGGGCCTTTGGCAGAATAAACCGTAGCATAAAGTTATAATCCGGGGACTGTCACAGTATTATTATTACCTTTATCTAAGGACCGCTACCCAAATTCACATAGCCGTAAGAGCTAATCCTAGGCCTAGAGGGGGCCATTGTGGAAGTACACAATTAGAACAGATCCCCAAAGCCCTTTTCAGAGTCGTTCTTGATAAGTTCGAGCATGCCCTGTATATAGTTATATCATACGCTGTTAGCATGAGCACATATGCGGTCTAGTGGAAGGTTATATCGTTCTCATTTCGCCGAAACGAACCTGCGGCATTACCGGCTGCCCGTCTTCGCCTTTCACATATCGGAACGGCATCTCTATGCTCTCATGTTTGTTGATCCGGAGTTCCGGGAAATCTAAATATGTGATCTGGCTGAGAGGTACTGCGTTGGTCCAAAGAAGAGTCTTTCAGTCTATAGCCTGTCGATATGTACCAAAAGGTAGCACTGGCCCAACACCTCGGAGCCGTCAAGGGGAGAGACTAACTTTTGTCCTGGATGACCTTGCGGGTGACGCGGACGGCGGTATCGGTGGTCATTTGTTTTGGGCCAAGCCTTCGACCTTCATAGCCCTTTTTGCGGAGTTCGGAGGTACGGTCTTGGGCTCAGGTCAGTCCCATGTTCATGATATGAGAGACGAGAGTAAACCTCTTGGGGGATCATCGCCTAACCTCGAAGGTAGGGGATTAGCATGGGTAAGGCATAATGGTAGAAACTTTAGATAACATGCCTAGAATGCCGCCGAATAAGAAAACGTCAAATAGATCTCCATCTTCCGGTGATAAGTCCTTCTCAGCGGAAGGGTCAAGCAAGCAGACTCTCCCTTTCTCATCGGCAAGGAAGGTCTCTACGCCTTCTGTCTCCATACGCAGGCCCGGGACGCCATGCAGCTCCGGTGGGAGTTTTAGGGAAGGGGACACCGATGAAAGACAGAACCCCGACCCGGCAGCGTTCGACTCCTCAGCAATGGAGAGGTATTCGAGCTTTGACCAGGGACCCAGCTCGGGATCGAGATGCTCAACGACGTACAGTTTCGCCGCTGCCATGACGCTCGGCCTGGAGTTGGAGCTGCTGGGAGGGCTGTGCGTGGCGACGCAAGACACAAATAGGCCGGCCAATGATGCAGGAGTAGGGTTCCCCGATTTGACTTTGGATGGCACCTCCACGGAAAGTTTTGCCGGGGATGTTTGGCCGACGAGAGTCCACCTTGTCTTGACGTACTGGGCCAGGCCGTGCTCCCACACCCCCAAATCCCGAACTTGCCGTTGGTCAATGGATGCACAGTCTGGAGATAAGTGCAGTCGTACAGCTACAGCGCGGCGGGTCGGAGCGGGGAGAGCAGGAAGGTTAGTTCGGCAGATTCTGGGGAAACGCTCACGGGCATGGTGGTCACCGCAGAGGTCAGCCAGCTCGTCAAACGTGGGACAAGAACGTCGACCTGTGCCACCAAGCGCCAGACAGAGCACCAATCGCGCCACTGGAGGCAGCAGCGATCACAGAGCGATCACAGAGCGATCACAGTGCAACCACAGCACAGAGTAGTCATTGATTAGCAGCGAGAGCATCAATTGCCAGAGCAGACGGTCGACCTCCAACAGCCGTCGTGTGACGTCCCTGCAGCAATCCAGTCACGGATCGGTTGGACTGCGCCGATCGCCTGGGACGAAAAGCAGCAACTTCTCCCAAATCCATTCCGAAGATCGTCACAACCCCTCACCTCTGTCTCTGCTCCCTCCGTCCTCTGCTCTTACAGCTGCTCTCCAGCTCCACTCCATCCACGGTGCCCTTCTCTGCTCCTCTCTGCTGCTCCCACAACACTTAACACTGCTGCACCCCCCCCCCCCACAACAGACCCGTAGTCCCCTCGCCACGCCAGTAGGCCATACAGCCATACAGCCATTCCGCCAGCCGCCCAATCAACACCGGTCGACGCCGTTCAACACCGGCGACATCTGGAGGTTGCAGCAAAGTGCTCTCCCTGCGGAGTCGATAGCGTCCTTTGAGTGTGTGATTGCGTGGGTCGACTGCACCGTCTCCCTGCCAACTCGCCGGTTTGTCGCTTGCAAGAGCTCCCATAGCAACCCGCGCATTGGGGCAACGTCAGGTCCAGCGTGCTAAGAGCCTGCGAATCGTTTCTCCCCAGACGGCCAAGCTCTGTCACCACCGGGCAGTCCGCCCATATATACCCACAGTCAACCTGGGAGCACCGGGTGCTACCAATCTTGTTAACCTCTAAGTCACCATTCGACTTTTGTCCTTAGCCGACACGAGCTCAGCCATCGTCCCACAAAATATATCATCGGAACAAAGTTCCCTCCGACAGACTCTCTACGCACGCAAAATCACTACCGACGGATCTCTGGACAAGAGAGCGCACAACACGAAAGAAACTCTTGCAGGATGAATCCCCACCAGAAGAACAAGATCGATATCAACGTGAGTCGTTACCCGTGTACCTATACCTAGTCCCGCTCCGCGGGTTCGACAGACCGATCAGATCATTTAACCCCACCTAGGGCAGGACAGTTTTGCTAATACAGGAGCTTCTACCAGTCTCTCTCCGCAG
Organism: Geoglossum glabrum; assembly: GCA_021527465.2. Taxonomy (NCBI): domain Eukaryota; kingdom Fungi; phylum Ascomycota; class Geoglossomycetes; order Geoglossales; family Geoglossaceae; genus Geoglossum; species Geoglossum glabrum. The sequence goes on from JAJDFE020000081.1 coordinate 35,297, forward strand.
ACGAGCAACGCCTCTTTCGTCTCTACGGCAAGCTGCCAAACAAGAGAGATCTCCTCCAAAACAAACTAAAGGTGAGCAGGCGCTTCCCTTCAGCAGTCCATCAAGCACTAATCCAATAGGAGCGCAAGTACTTCGACTCCGGTGACTACGCACTCTCCAAGGCTGGCAAAGCTTCTGACGCCGGTGTAACCCAAATCGGCTCGCAACACCCGCTTCCCGAAAACATCCCACATCTCACCTCTCCCAGCACCGCAGCCAATAATGGTCTACACATCGTCCTACAACAAACGCAACTACAAGGCCACCCCAGCAGCCCAGTCAAGGAGAGCAGGTTCTTAAGCCGCGAAAATAGCGCTGGAGATGGGAGCAACGGTGAGGGTCCAAAGACGAGTGGGGGTGAATCAAATGTTAGTCCCATAAAGGAGGGAGTCCCACTCAGATGGCAGAGCTAGGTGATACTTTGGGGTTGCTGTGAATCAAGTTCTTGGCTGGTCTGTTATGCCCGGCCCGGTGGTTGGGGAATACATCGATGATGGCTCCGTTTTTCTCATTTTGAAGGCCTTTTGCTTGTGTTGTCACGCTTTGGCCATGCTAGACCATTGCTCTGAATGATGAGAGACTGGCGTTCATGGCTCGGCACTCCGGAAATCGATACTACTACGCTTTTTTTTCCCACATCCCTCAGTTGCCTGAGAATTCGGGCACCTTATTTTTTTTTTTTTTGTTCTTCTCCCCTCCCCCCTTCTATGTCACTTTTTTACCCAACGAGCGTGTTGATAAAAGAACGTGAATTGGAACCCTTCTGGCTTTCGTGTTTGAGCACACGATCCATATCTTCGCCCCCCTCCCCCCCCAAAAAAAAAGACAGTACCATGGGACCAAAGGTATCACGTCGTACATGCAGTGCGTTTAGAGTAGCACGCTGCAGACACATTTGCAACGTCGCATACATATTGGGGCCATGTGTGAATGCGTGTGCTTGTACATACACTTGATCTCGCATGATCAGATAAGATCGCCACCTCCTTCTAGTCCAGAAGATTGACGTGTAGGTTCTCCGACGCGTTCCCTTTTTTGTTTGTAAATGCCTAAATGACCACACACATTTTTTTTTATCCTAATTGTCCCCACCTCTCCTCCACCCCCCCTCCCCCAAATCCCAATCCCAATCCCCGCTTGCGTGTTTCGCCGCGTGTGGTCCAGCCGCCTAGGCCCCTCTCTTTTTTTTTTTTCCCCGGCCGGGAGGGGGGGGGGGAAGGAGAAACATATGACCGCTCGCATATGCGCGTTGGGGAAAGGAGATATTGTTTATTGCCGTTGCCGTCATGATGGTTGGAGGAGGAGGGATGATGATGGGACGTGTAGGTTTTTTTTTTTTTTTTCCTTTCCCGCCCCTACCCCATGCACGTGCTGAGATTTGAGATTAGAGCCCGAGAGTATACGTGGGTGGTTATGTGTGGGGAAGGCGAGGGCTGGGCTGCATGGTGGGGGGAAAAGGAATTATGTGAGAGAGAGAGAGGGAGAGATAGGGTTGAGGCGATTTTTGCGGTGCGGGGGGGGGAGTTTATCGTGGAGATAGTGTTTGTGCTCTGCATAGAGTATATGTATCCTATCTTGTATGTATGTACAGCGTATGTATGTACGGAGTACTTTGTATATATTATATTAGCAGGAGGGCCGAGCGTGCTCTTGAGCCTCTTGGTAAACGCCGTCTACAGAGTGGGATACATACACCATGACTGTGTACAAGTACAATTACATGTACAGACATCTGGAGCCAGTCTTCATTCCCCACCGAGATCACGTGCTCATTCTCGGGGGTGTGGTCATGTGCACACCACAGGATACTGTTCTGTCCTGTACATGTTAACTACGGCAGCCATACTGTCTGTACTTGGAGACGGTGCGGTGCTGTCGATTGCACGCACGGGACTGTGGTGCGACACAATGCAGCGCTACAGCCTCCGCTGCGGCAGCCGGACAGTCCTCGAGGTAGGCGGGCGATCCATTTGCGAATCCCACAGCACTGACAGCAGGACTCTCCAGGTGTTGAGATACCGCTGCCGCTTTCAGGTGCGCCGACTTGCAACCGCAACCGCAGCCCCTACCTCGCACCCCGATATTTCGTCTAGGGCACCACCCTACCCAAAGCTCCTTCGGAAGCTGCGTGATGTGCGCAGCATCCTTGGCCCCTCCCGGAAGCTTTCTTTGGCAGAGAAAATTTTGTACTCCCATCTCGACGATCCTGAAGAATCGCTCCTTTCCAATACCAGCAATGGCTCCAGAATTAGAGGCTTCGCAAACCTCAAGCTCAAACCTGATAGGGTGGCTATGCAAGATGCTTCGGCGCAGATGGCGCTGTTGCAATTCATGTCTTGCGGTCTACCCTCGACCGCAGTTCCCGCGAGTATCCATTGCGACCATATGATCGTGGGGGAGAAGGGTGCGGATGTAGATCTTCCCTCCTCTATCCGGGGGAATAAAGAAGTCTTTGATTTTTTGGAGTCTGCGGGAAGGAAATACGGAATTGAGTTCTGGCCGCCAGGCGCGGGGATCATTCATCAAACGGTCCTGGAGAATTATGCATCGCCGGGGCTAATGATGTTGGGAACGGACAGCCATACCCCAAATGCTGGCGGCCTGGGAGCTATTGCCATTGGTGTAGGGGGAGCAGATGCGGTGGATGCGCTAGTGGATGCGCCGTGGGAGCTGAAGGTTCGCGATACACTCCGACTCTGGCTTGCATTTCCCGTACTAAGTGATAAGGAAGGCACCAAAAGTTTTGGGGGTGAGGCTGGAAGGCGAATTGAGTGGTTGGGCGGCTCCTAAAGATGTCATATTAAGCCTAGCGGGACAACTAACCGTTAGAGTAAGTTCTCCAAGTGCTTCAAATGACCATCTCTGGCAGAGGGGGGCTAAGGCGATCTTTTTCTAGGGCGGCACCGGGTACATTATTGAATACTATGGACCAGGCGTAGGGACGCTCAGTTGCACCGGCATGGCTACTATCTGTAATATGGGAGCGTAGGTCAAAGAACACAAGCTTAAAATCCACCCTGCTAATAACGCCTGCAGTGAGGTCGGCGCAACCACTTCCCTCTTCCCCTTTACGCCTCGTATGGCTTCTTACCTCCAATCAACCCACCGCTCCTCGATAGCGAATGCCACCTCAATTATTGCTTCCTCACCTGACTCACATAGCCTTCTGCGGGCCGATTCGGGAGTCGAATACGACCTAGAGAGAGTTATCAATCTCTCGACTATCGAGCCTCATATTAACGGCCCTTTCACCCCTGACCTTTCAACACCCCTTTCAAAGTTTGCTGATGCTGTCCAAACGAATAAGTGGCCCCGGTCAGTCTCCGCAGGTCTGATAGGAAGCTGCACTAACAGCTCCTTTCAAGACATGAAGCGTGCTGAGGACCTTGTCAAGCAGGCCAGCGCGGCCGGCCTCAAACCAAAAATTGATTTTTTCATCACTCCTGGCAGTGAGCAAATCCGTGCCACGCTCGAGGATTCTAGCACACTCGAAACATTCTCATCTGCTGGAGGGACCGTTCTTGCCAATGCCTGTGGGCCCTGCATCGGGCAATGGAAACGCACAGACGGATCGAAGAGGGGCGAGACTAATGCCATCTTCTCCTCTTACAACCGCAATTTCCGTGGCCGCAATGATGGCAACCCGGATACCATGAATTTCCTAGCATCCCCTGAAATTGTTACCGCAATGTCATATGCCGGTTCTACGACCTTCAACCCCCTTACTGATGCTATCGTTACTCCATCTGGCACCCCCTTTCGTTTTTCTGCTCCTCACGGCCCTGAACTCCCCACTACCGGATTTTCCAAAGGAAACACCGCCTTTCTCCCATCAACAGGCTCCCCCGACCCCTCAACACCGGTGGTTATTGACCCAAGGTCCGACCGCCTCGCCGTCCTCGATCCGTTCCCACCATTCCCAAGCAGCGATCTCAGAGGACTCCGAGTCCTCTATAAAGTCGCGGGAAAATGTACCACAGACACTATATCTGCTGCGGGCCCTTGGCTAAAATACAAAGGCCACCTGCCCAACATCAGCGCCAACACACTTATTGGGGCCGTCAACGCGGCTACCGGCGAAGTCAACGTCGCATACGACATTGATGGTGTCACCAAATGCGGTATTCCGGAGCTTGCTGCCCGCTGGAAGGAGGAAGGGCACGAGTGGCTCGTCGTTGCGGAGCATAACTATGGCGAGGGCAGCGCAAGGGAGCACGCAGCACTGCAGCCACGATATCTAGGCGGGAGGGTTATTCTAGCGAAGAGCTTCGCACGGATCCATGAAACCAATCTAAAGAAACAAGGTGTCGTGCCGCTGACATTTGCAACCGAAGGAGAATATGACCTCATTGATGCGTGCGACGAAGTGGAGACGATAGGGTTGCACGACATGCTCATTAACGGGGGCCAGGGGGAGGTGAAGCTGGTGGCTACTAAGAGAGCGACAGGGGAAAGGAGGGAGATCGAGGTGAGACATACACTGAGTAAAGACCAGTGCGGGTTTATCCTTGCGGGGAGCGCGCTCAACCTGCTGGCGAAACAGAAGGGTGCAAGACAGTAAGAAGGACATGTGGCCAGTCCTCTATGATAAAATGTAGAATTGCCAGTCCCAGTATATATAGACTTGTCATTGCTGTTTCTCCCCCCAACCGGCAAAAGGCCTTCTATAACGATTGTGTAACGATGCAGCAAGTCTGTCGAGCCAAGAGCCGCATCACATGACATTTGCACGCTATAAATTTTGGAATATTTCTCTCTTCGTTTCCTTCTTCACTCCTCGCACAAAGAATCGCAGTCAAAGCACACAAACAGAGAACAAGCTCCAGCTCATTCTCCAGCAAATACACAGAACGACTTTGGGAGAAAGTCCCCGGACACCCTGCCTCTCACCATGAAGCAGGCAAGCGGAAACGCGCCGCCATAGAAGCATTGCGGCTTTCTTTCCTCGCCTTTCCCTCGGAGTCCCCCACGTTTCGAAGTTCTCGGGCGACGCATACCGTTTGAACTACTGCTTGTTTCTCTGTCCGGGTGTCTGGGAATGCATGCCGTGGGGCGAAAGAGACCCTATGGATGAAGATATGAGTCCGCGCTCTTATCCTCATTTGCTTGTTGACTGGCCATGGCGGTTTGAGAGCGGGTAGTAGGAGGTGTACGCTCTACCTGTGCTTCTCATAGCCTGTAGGATTCCGGGGGATGCATGGGCGGGGAAGGCCATATTCGTCGCGAATGATAGTTATGCGATTACCCCGTTTTTCAAACTCGTGCTGTTTCCACTTCGGTGGGTTCGTGCGAGGGTGTAAACGGGATAACTCGATGGGGCTTATTCTTGTTGCGAGGGGTCAAACTTTTCCTTTTTTGTATCGGGTCCGTGGCTTATAGAAAGCGCCGGAGTTGATTTCACCCCCTTTCGAGGGGAGGCCGGCACTCCGGAGATGCCCTCTCGGACGGGGCCGGACTCAAGCACGTTCAGATGATGATATACAAATCATAGAGTCAAGCACTGAGGCAACGCTATTTACTAGAGTTGGTTTTTGATGACTAGATGCATAAGATCTGATGAGCGATGCAGACGGAATCTTTGTTTTGAAACATCTTATTCTTCTGATTCCTACTCTTAACGATAAAACGACAACTTTTGAGCTTAGGATTCACTAGACCAGTCATCTTCCTAGCAATCAAGCTACATCTATGCTCAACTCACCTAGCACCTTTTGAAATGGCCATTATATTTATATACTAAACATGCCGTCTGCCCAAAGCACACCTGCCAAGTGAAGAAAATGCCCAGTGTAAACCCTCACCGTCCTGCCCCTCTTGCTGCTTTCTCAGTGGCTTGGCCCCCCCCCAAATCCTCATCGCTACTTGTTCCCCCAACGCTATATCGTTCTCTCTCCATCTCCTCATCGTACCTTGACGACTCCGGTTCTAGAGCATCTAGCTCGCTCTCGTCGAAATCTGCCGCCTCTACATCTCTTCCTATCTGCTTGCCCCTGAGCCGTTCAAGTCCTATCCCTCTACTACCCGGCCGTTCCCTCGAGGGCCCTTTCCGGATGCCTCCAAATATCCCGACATACCCCGCGCGCCGCCTGCGATCACGGCACACGTACCAGCCCCAAAGCCCAGCAGCGATAATCACAACTACTAGTGCGATCTCACCAGACTTGTAGTACGCACGCCAAGTTGCCTTTTGCAAACGAAGGCGCTCCGCCTCCTCTGCAACCGTGCTGTTTGGATGTCCACCTACACTCGTCTCCAGACCCTTCTCACCATCGATACGACTGTCAGCCGGCATTCCACCAATGCTCGCAATATCGACGCCGATGAACCGGTCAAGCATGTCGCGGGTCCGGCGCGGATAATCAAACGGAACCATGTGACTCGCGTTGTAAAAGAGAACGTAAGTTAGATTCCTCGCTTCCTGGTATATACCCGCCGGTTCGCCTTCAAACGTCCAACCACGTCGTGGAGCCCATGTACCGGGCGTGGTCTCAAAGCCCCTAGCGCCACCCCACTCCATATTGTGGATCAGCTCTTCCGTGCCCATGTAATTACATATGAGGTCCTGGTCGCCAGAGAAAAGTAATACGGGCATCTCCTCTAGCAATCCTGGGAGGAGGTCGAAAGAGGGCTTAGAGTTGCGGGCTCTGAACGAGCTAGTCACTGCACTGGAACACTCTTGCCACCCTGCACGTTTGTCGGGGTTAACATGGAGGGCTTCGAGGACGTTTGGTTGCCGGAGGTAGGGGGTCATATGGTTCAAATCTGGGGGCCAGTTCATGCCGCAGCTGGGGTATTCGTCCTTTAGGCGGACATCGTACATATTGTAGCATTCCGGTGACGCTACCCCCTTCGCCGTCTCAAGCAAGATTGACTGTAGAATGGCTTCACAATGTGGTTCATCAACCGACAAGTTACCATTGGTAACGCTTGTACTCAGAATGTTGTTGCAGACGACTTGCTCTGCCTCTAACTTGGTGGCGAGTTCCGAGCCGCCTTGCACCAAACCCCGCTCGTAGCTAAATGGAAGATATGAGGGGTACTGGTGTACGGGCGAGATCCAGCCATTGCCAATGAGGAGTCCCTTTAAATTCCATTTGTTGCCTGAGTTAAGCTTATTTCGGTTAACGATTGCTTGAGCTATGTACGGGATGTGTTGGCCCGCATAAGATTCGCCCGAAAAGTAGAGCTGCAGACTAGTCAGCATAGAAAATACAATTTAATATCAGGAATGATGAATAACTCACATCGTCGTGTGAGTACTCGGGGAACATGTCGAAGAACTTCTCAAGAAAGATAACAAAGTGCTCGGCCATCTTATCCAAGTCATGTAGATAGCTGTCCGAATTCACATAGCTGAACCCGGTGCCCACTGGCTGGTCAACGAACAAAAGATTGGCAAACTCGGCCCACGATCCAGGATTTTCTTCCAGGTGAGCACCATCCTTCATCCGATACGGCCCAACCTCCATCAGTGCCCCGTCCATCGAGCTGCATCCCGGACCACCGTTAAGCCAGACGACCGTGCGCTGTCTATTGGCGATATGCCGGTCTTGGAAATGCCAAAAGAACAGGTTGCTGTTGGTAGGAGAGTCAATTTCGATGTGGCTAAAAGAAATGCACGTTAGCGACGCAGACAGACGAGCACTGGACAGAGCATTGGGGGATCTCCTACCCAGCGTGCATCTTCGGAAGAGGCCCATCGGGAGCCCCAGGGAGATCGTGAACAAAGTAGTCGGCAGACGACGCTGCCGCCACAGTATCCAAGGGCAAGAAGAGAGCGGACAGGAGGGCACTGCTCAGCACGCGAGCAGCACCATCACCACGCCTCAGTCTGGAGGAAAAAGACGTAAACCAGCGCATTTAGTCCTGTCAGAAGAGAAGAGGTGGCGGTCGAAGGAAAAGCGAGCGAGCGAAAGTGAAGTGTCCCGAACAAAAAAATATGGCGACCGCAGCGTCGGGCAGAGAGTGCAGAAGCTACGGAGAACGGAGTACGTAACCTCGATCTAAGCGACGCAGCACAGGAACAGAGGCGTCAGGGAGCCGTTGCAGCACGACTGCATTGGACGGGCTCGACAGCTCCAGGCGGGGACAGAGGCGCGGATACGGGATATGCAGATCCTCAGCAAGGTTGGCGGATCCTGTTGTACGGAGCACGCTCGCCGACTTGCTTCGGCCACTTCTTCAACCGACAAAGAAGGAGAGTTTGTTAGGTCGTCAGCATCCCGGCGTTCCAGGCGGCTCGGCCTGGGGGCGGACAGGGGCGCACGGGGATTTTGCACCGCCAGCGCGTCCTATCGATCGCCTACGAATATCTATCTCCCTCCTACATATCTGGCTTCTGGCTACTTTGTACCCTGTGCTCTGTACGCGCTCCCGACGCGGCTACGGCGCTCTCTATACCCAGTAGAGCAACTCGACAACAACCCTCCGCCGTAGCCCCAATCGGCCATGGCGCACGCTGCTGCGCTGTTGAATACCCATTCTTTCATTAGACTATCTGCTTAAACAAACACTGGCAGAAACCAGCTCTGCCTCCCAGAAAGCTAAAACGTGCGATTATAGCGTGGACAGTTCTAAAGAAATCAACACCGTGGCCGCCGGAGGGAAAGGAGAAATGAAACGGAAACCGTACGCGGTGCCACCAGGATGGGACAGTGTATCTCCGATCCGCGGTTCCCTCAGCTCAACCCCACCCCTTCGGCTCGCTCGTGCGTCGAAACTATAGCAATCGTGGGGGGCTATCGTGCTGCGATGTCAGGGGTTATTCCATGCTTCCATTCGTTGGCGCGGCCGACTGGACAATACAGAAAATGATTTAGGAGAAGGTGAGCCCGTATGGGTGAGCGAGCAGCGGTGATCCAAGAGCCTTCGCATGTGTTGGTCGTTATTCGTTCCGTGTGCGGCTAGTGTTTTTTTATATGAGGAGTTATCCGCAGCTCCAAGTTAGCAGCTAGAAAATGTGTGCCAGTAAGACCCTTCCTCTACTCCACACAGGGCGGAGCTGCCTTTTTCCGCAATTTGAAAGAGCACCACCCCCATGCGTGGTTGTGTCACTCGGCTTGCCAAATTTTTGAAAACGTCGTTGTGATATGAGGCTGGCCAAATCAATCAGCCTTCCAGTTCCCAGTTAAGTCCCCATCCATGTCTTCTTTGCCCAAATACAGCTCCAGAGCATAAAGCGCCATCGTTGCCCCAACATTAATCCACCTCCATACGCCGCCCCCAACATCCCCTCCTTGACTTCTCCACCACTCCCCCGGGGCTCCACCGCCATTAGCTGACGAAGATGCGAAATGTTGCATCAACAGACTAGTATAAACAGACACTAATATGCTTGGGCTAAACCAACTTAGTAAACCAAGCAGCCTGCCCACACCGTCAGAGTCTTCGAGTGACGCCTCCTGCTCCAAACCACGTGCGCCCGATTCGCGGACAGCGGGAATGATTCGAGTAGAGGCGTAGAGGACAAAGAGCCGGTAGGCAAGAGAAATAATAACTGAAGGCGTGATCGTTGCGAGCGCCGCAGATGCAAAGGCAAATGCAGAGTGGATAGTTGAGGGAAGGGTTGAAAGTATGTGGACGAGGGTGGTGTAGGAGGCCATGACAATTGGCGGAAAGGGTGGAAAATCCGCTGGTGATGAGGTTGGCGGGACTGACGTAGAGGCTGAGCCAGAAGGGAGGTAATCAGTGAATATTTGGTACATGCAGAGGACGATGTATGCAAACTAAAGGCCCATTTGTTAACAATAGCACGGGTGCCTAATTAGATTGGGTCCTAAAGCACTTACGAGGAGAGAGCTCTCCACCGGGTTTCCCCTGCCACTACCAATTCCCCACGCACATAGGAATACTGCGCAAGTTATGGTAACACCAATAAGTGTCGCGTCGCCGTTACCTATCTCAGGAAACCTTGTGATCCTCCATAGAAAGTAGACGGAGCTAGATATCACAGACGCGGACATAACCAATAGTCCGATCTATCGCCGGGTGCAAATATGCGTCAGTACATCACTCCTAAGTCATGCAACACAACACAATCTGCGAAGGCATACCATCCAGCTGTCACTTCTTCCTCCCTTGTTAACCAACCACCGACTTATCTGTCCTGCAGCCTGAATGACCAGTAAACTGCAGAAGCCTTCGCACAGCTGAAAAACCGGCGTCGACCACCTAAGCAATTTATCCCAACCCCCAACCGCAGTCGTTTCGAGAAGGCCGCCCCTGCCATATATCCACTCCTTGATCCCCGCATGTTGCGGCGAGCGGTGCTTCCCAAAAGATTCCTCGACCCACCCGCTGTTGTTATCTGAATCGATGGAAAAGCGGTTCAAACTCCAGATCAACAGCGACGGCAGTAGAATCCATTGCGTCCACCCCACCGACTTGACAAGAGCCCATCGAAATCGTGAGTGGTCCGGAGGTGTAATTATCCGAAGTATCGAGTAGACGCAGTAGAACGCTGCTAACGACAAGGAGTACGCCAGCCCGCAAGTGCGGCCACCGACGTCGAATGCAAGAGGGATGGAAAAGATGACCGAGGTCAGGAAGACGACAGAAGAGATGACACGAAACAGCAACATCAGCGCGACGAGCGCTGAGCGTCCGAAAGGGGGAGCCCAGCAGAAGGTGAGAGAGGAGACGGTGTTTTGACGCGCTATCGACGCGCTGGCAGCGCGTTGGAGAACGTTGGAGCAAACTGGGAGGTTGAGTGGCTGCTCAGTTCGTCTTAGGGAGTTGTAATAAGTGCACACTTATCTAGCTCCCCAGGCCATTATTATCGTCACGTGCACGATAACAGCGGCTTGTGAGTCAAAGGAGCCTCTTGTATCGGTGTCGTTGGCAGGCTGTCGTCTTCGTGCGGGCAGAGTCAGTCAGTGGTGAACTCAGGCTGTCACGCAACAAGAGCTGCTGGTTGACGTCTTGACCGGGTTAAGTCAGATCCTGGTGGGGCTGCACTGTTCGGCACCCCGTATTAGAATCAATATTATATCGCTATAATCAAGGGCGGGATATCATCCGAGGGCAGGACAGGGCAAAGAAAGAGCGCTACAGCGACTTGTATCCAGCTGGGAATACATCTCTTATCCTGATGCCGCAGGACAACAGGGCGGCAGGACATTGTGCTTCTAGTCGCTGTCTTCGCACCCAACGAGCAAACAGCCGCAACGCCGTTGTATCAACCCCCCATAGGAGTCCTATAACGTGGGAATTGTATGCTCAGAACACTCGCACGCATGGCATCAGAAGGTTCTGCCGTAAAGCGTCTGAAGACATCTCCAGTCACGATTGGTACTCATAAGTATGACCGACCCTCTGCAGCCGCCTGTCACGTCCTTATTCAAAACGCTAACACGGCGGCTTCATAGCGGCCACTTCCACGCCGACGAGGCTCTCGCCGTCTATCTCCTCCGCCAGCTCCCTGCATTCAAGCCCAGCTCTCTCACTCGCACTCGGGATCCCGCTCTCCTCAAAGACTGCGACATTGTCGTTGATGTTGGCGGCGAATACGACCCCGCTAATTGGCGGTACGACCACCACCAACGCAGTTTTGACGAAACATTTCCGGGCCACAACACCAAGCTTTCCTCCGCCGGACTCGTCTACCTCCATTTTGGCAAGGAATTGTTGGCACAAACCCTGAAAATCCCCGAAGCGGATGAAAAGGTCGGCATCGTTTGGGAGAAGCTCTACAAAGATTTCATTGAGGCGATCGACGCAAACGACAATGGCATTTCTGTCTATGACTCCGCCGCTCTTAGCGCAGCTAACATTGAAAAACGATTTCATGACTCGGGACTTTCCATAGCATCTCTCGTAGGTGACCTCAATGTCAACTGGAACGACCCTCCATCACCTCCAGGGCAGCCCCCACAAGGCAACGAGGACGCCCATTTCGAGGCAGCTAGTGAGCTCATAGGGGAGGCGTTCATGCGCAAACTAATGTACTACGCTCACGCCTGGCTCCCGGCCCGCACCATTGTTCATGCTGCCTATACCGAACGCAAGGCCTATGATCTGCATGGACGCATTCTCGTTTTTGAACGGCCACTCCCGTGGAAAGACCATCTCTTTCACCTCGAAGAGTCCTCCCTCCAGCCACCTGCTGACAATAGCTTGGTCCTTTACGTATTGTACCCTGAGAAGGAGCCGTCTGAGACCGTTCCTCAACCAAAATGGCGCATCCAAGCGGTCCCCGAGTCTCCAGACTCTTTCGCCTCCCGAAAGGCGTTACCAGAGGCGTGGCGCGGGCTCCGCGATGAGAAACTCGACAAGGTGACTGGGGTACAGGGAGGGGTTTTTGTGCACGCAAGCGGATTCATTGGGGGAAATAAGACCTTTGAGGGCGTACGGCTGATGGCAGAGAAGGCGGTAGAGATGTAAAAAATATTAGTCCTCTAGGATTTTATAAGATTTTGCCCCTTTCCCCTAAATTCTTTCTCAAGAGAAAAACAGTATAAAAAAAAAAAAAAAAAAAAAACAAGAATCAAAGATAAGCCGCGTATTTAATTTAATTTAATCTATTGAAACATGTATTTCTTTTTTCTTTTTTTTTCCCTCGCACCACAGGAACTATAAGGTATAGGTAGGTATAGGTATAGGTATATAGTTTTCCGCCCCGCTTTTTTTCTTTTTTTTTTTTCTTCGTACTTTCGTACTTTTCGTACTTTTTCGTATTTTTCTTCCCTGCGTGAAAAATGCCCCCCCCCCCCTCCACATTTTTCCCATTTCCCATTTCTCTTGTCCGGAAGTATGTAGTTACGAATGTGCATGTGTGTGTGTGTGTGTATGTGTATGTGTGTATGTGTGTGTGTGTGTATGTGTGTATGTGTGTGTATGTATGTATGTGTTACACCCTAACCCATGCAAATCCTCACCTCACACTCACCTCACCTCACCCTGTAACCCACCCGCGAAGACAGGACAAGCAAGGCAAGTCCCAAGTCCAAGGCCAATTCGAAAAAAAAAAAAAAATGTTCAAGGTTACTACCAACCCCCCCCAACCATCATCATCATCATCATCTCATCATTCATCATCATAGTCGTAGTTCCAATTATCCCACGACGGGCGATTATTACATCATCATCGTCGTCATCGTCATCAGCGGTGTGTTACACTGCCTTTCCCTCCTCCTTTCTTTTTATTTTTTTTCTTTCAAGGGAGAAGGGAAGTGATCTGAGAGAGAGAGAGAGAGAGTACATGTGCTCGTTACGTAGTTTGTGTATATATACATATACGATAATAACTTTTTTGGTTGGTTGGTTGTTCGTTTGCCTTTTACACGGAAGAGTGTAAGGAGGGAAATATACATACGCATTCTCCTCGTACTCGAAAAGAGAAAAAAAAGGTAAGAAATAAAAAAAAAAAAAACAGAATAAATAATAAACAAAAACCCAAAACATTTCAAGTTTATAATATAGTAATTAAAAAAAAAAAGTAGGAAAGGGAAAGAAAGAAAGAAAAATTCCTTCGGTTGATTGGGAAGGGGGGTGAATGGAAGTTTTAGAAAAAACAAAACTTTTCCTTGGTAGTTAGTGTGGTGGTGGTGGTAGCAGGAAGAGGGAGGGGCTCAGAGAAGAAGAAGAAGGTTTTTTTTTTTCCGAAAAATTAAGGCATTAATAATACAATTTATCTATTTATTTTATTTTTTTCCCCCCCCCCCATGTGACGTTGGTTGTGTGTGTGTCTGTGCCTATGTACATGTAGGTGCCGGGTGTGTGGTGTGTGCCTATGTAATCAACAAGTCAACCCGGCAGGTACCCTTCCCTTCCCTTCCCTTCCCTCCCCTCCCCACCCCTCCCCTCCTCTCTCCCTCCCACCTCCCCGCAGCGGCGGCGACGGCGGCTAACCTCCACCTCCAACCCACCCGACCGAACGCGAGGGGGGGGGGGTCTTTCGAGGGTTGTGTGTCGTGTGTATGAATGTTTGTGTGTGTGTATATGTGTATGGGTGGATGGGTGGGTGGATGTGTGTGTGGGTGGATGGATGGATTTACGTGCGTGGGTGGGTGAGGGTCTGAGGGTGTGTGTGTGTGGTGTATGTGTATGTGTAATGTGTGTAGTGTGTGTAGTGTATGTATGTATGAATGTATGTGTATGAATGTATGTATGAATGTATGTATGAATGTATGTGTATGTACGAATGTTATGTACGAACGCATGTACGAACGCATGTACGAATGTATGTACATGTAAGGGTAGGGGTAAGTGTAAGGGTGAGTGTAAGGGTGAGTGTAAGGGTAAGTGCAAGGGTAAGGGTAAGGGCGATTGCTGATCTAAATATATATATATATATACACACCTCCAGGTGTATGTATTACAACGCCGGGGAAAAAAAAAAAAAAAAAGAAAAAGAAAATGGAAACGATAAGAGGGGCTTTTTTTTTTTTTTTTTTTGCATGAATGTGATGAATGAATGGTTGATTAGATTGGGTCTGTGTGGCATTCGGGGTTTGTATGCTTGAGCGGAAGTAGAGTGGGAAAAAGGAAAAAATTAAAAAAAGAAAAAAAAATTAAAAAAATTTCACAAGCAAATGGACGCACAGGTACATGGTTTTCCGGGTTTTTTACTTTTTTTTTTTTTTTTTGTTTCGAAACACGCCATTTGTTCAAATCCACGGTTGATGTGGTAATAGTCGCTTGATGATGATGATGGTGGTGGTGGTGGTGGTGGTGGTGGTGGTGGTGATGGTAGTGCAACAAGAACTCGCTCTTCCTTCTTCGCCCTTCTTCAATCAGTCATATATATATATATATATGTACAAGACAGGGTTGGTCGCCGTGTTGGTTTTTTTTGCAAAATAAAGGCCTGGCTCACTCACTCACGTGGAGCTGCGTGTTGGGCGGGTACATGGAACTGGCCACCCGCTTTCCCCCTCACAAATTACCAAATACATTTGAAAGAATCCCACACCAAAACATTTTTGGCCCCTCCCTGTTCATGCACGCGGCTTTTCACCTTACCAATGCGTAACGTCCCTGAGTGGGTCATTTTTCCGTTTGTCCTCCAGGGAAAAGAAAATAGAAAAAACGTGAATAAAAAAAACCCCCCGAAAAAGGCAAATAAAAAGACATGTCGCGAAACCAAAGCGAAAACAGCAGAGCCGTTATAATGCATGAATTCCCATCAGAGGCACACACAAACCAAGCTAAGTACAGGGAAGTATGGCACGCGAAAAGGAACAAAACAAATGCATAAACTCCGAAGGACCGAACCCCTCTTTATCCCCACCTAATGGTAAAAATAGCCTGGAAAGCCAAATTTGGCTCAGAAGAGGTCTTTGAGTACGAGCACGGATGACCAATAATAGAGATGTCCGGTCCTTAGAACCGTTGGGTTTTAACCGATTGGGTCGCGGAGAATAGCGACGACATGAAGTTGTGAGTGAGTGGTATATGCGGATAAGTAGAGGGGGTTGTTGTTTGTGACCTGGACGAGGACGTAATGGGCGGGGAGATGTGTGTCATAATAGTAGAGTTGCTGCGAAGGGTGGTGTTTGACGTGAGGTTAACAGCAGGCGGTAGCAACGATGAGACGAACGCAGAGCAGAAAGTAAATGGTCAACCTTCTGGTCCTAGAACGGGTCCCACTAGTCGGCCTATGGGTATTGGGTGGCGAGAGGGACTCCTGCATCGACCATGAAATCCCGCGGTGGGGGTGGGCGAGGTCGTTTGGTCCGTTGAACCGACACAGTAGTTAATGTAGAGCTGTCAAAGGATGATATCTTGGGGATGCCAAACAGAGGCATCATAAAAGGCCTCCCTCGTCTTCAAGCTCTGGGCAACGATGATGCTCCCTCAACACACCAACTGACCTCTTTTTCCATCCTAATCTCCCGGTCATCTTCTTCCATGGGTTGTCCGTTTTGTTTTTTGGACTCGAACCCCCAGCATCACTTGTTGGAGGGGTTGTCGGTGGCGTCATCGGCCCTGCGGAGACACTTGATGCGCTACCGGAGTCGTCTGTCAGCATGTCTCCGCTGCCGTAAGAACTGTTGCTAATCTGTGTAGAGAGTCTGTTTCCCCGCCCAAAGCCAGACATTAGCTGGTTTGACGATGTTGACATGCGGCTTGTCCTATTGCTAGTCCTCGAGGGAGAGTAAGATGAAGGGCTAAACTCTGTTATTGCTGGCTGTGGTGGTGAGGGTTCACGCCGTGATCGAGAGCGGGTGTATAATATTCGATCGTCTAGACTACCTTGCATGAAGACATTTTCGTCGGAAGAGTTCCAGGGTGACGAACACGACTGTGCGCTCCTGTAGCTTGAAATGCTGTTGAGAAAGGGGACGAGGACGGATCCGTCCATGAGTTCGTATATTATCTTGACAGCTGAATCTAGTGAATCTGGTGGAGGGGGGTATTCGTGGTTCGGAAGAGATAAGAGACGATCCCGGACATCGCTAGGTAAGTTGACTTCCCTAGGGCCATTAGGTGTTATGTAGGCGTCCAGCAGCCGCTGCCAGAGCATTTTGACGTACTTGCAGGCGTCGCTGTCGGGAGATATGGGTGAACTGAATGCTTCGTTGTAGTGTTTGCGATATCGTGATGCATCCATGGTAAACTCCAGGGTCTCCAAGCAGTGATTTTGTGAGAGATAGGCCATGAATTGGGATAATGTCCATGGCGGAGGTGCTGTGTTTGAAAGTATTTCCGCTAACGTTGGCCAACGCGGACAATATGGACCTTGTGCGTGTGGTATGGCAACGCTTAGCGGCCGTGATGTTGGCTTGTATTCACCGGTCGACATTGTGCCCTCGTCGTCCGCCTCGCAGTCGTAGAAACTACCGGGCGGTGCTCTTCGATGCGTAGTAGTGGTTAATAGAGGTAGAGCTGGTGTGCGTCGTGACCTCCGACCGATCATGGCGTCCTCCCAACGACTATGATTCGCGCACCGCCCCTGCGAAACCGCCAACGGCCAAGAGTGAGGTGAGGCCTGGAATTACACGTTGCGCCGGGTTCCTGTATATGGAGTTGCCGAAACACAGCCCAGACAGACACAAATGGCGGCGGCTTGGAAGAGTCTTTAATCGGCGGCTGGTGGCTAGACGCCAGGTATAAGAGTGAATTGTGTGGGAGCAGTTGACGGGTGATGAACTTATTGGAGGGACGGAGTGTGGTCGGATCTCTGCTGTCAATATACAGTTGGGCAGTCTCTGAAACCCGGCCTCCGTTCCTCCTTGTGTGGTGAGGTGTTGCCTGTTGCACGTCACCGGATGACTGCAGTGTTTTGAACCGCGTTCCGGAACGTTCGTTTCTCGTGGCTCTCGGGCGGAGCTGATGCGAGGTCAGGGTGGTCGAGGTGGTCAAGGTGGCAAGAGCAGAGTATAGCAGAGATATCAAACAACTGGTGGAGGTGGCTGTGGCTGTCGCCCTCACGTTCCAACGCCCTCGGAGCCGGCGCACGCCCTGGGGCAATTCGCGGGTAATCTGGCCGACTGGCGACCGGCGGAGCTTTGTGCTTTGTCAAGATGTCAGAGCTCGGCGGTAGTGTTCCGGAGTGCTGCAGCAGAACTTATCCAGCGGCGTCGTAAGTTGGATTTGGGGAAAAGCAATTGTTCTGGGGGAGCATAAGCCAAAAGCAACTTGGGTCGAGTCTGTGTGTCGTCCCCAATCACCGCCGCCCACACGTTGGGGCCTGTCGGATCGATCCAAGCGCCGTTCCCTGACGCAGCTAATGCCTCGTCCCTCGTCCCTCGTCACTAATCAATCAATCAATCAATCAATCAAATCCTCGCGCCCGGCAGTCCCAGATCGCCGAAATCAACAGTGGATGTAGGTGAGGTAGGTGGGAAGGTAGGTAGGAAGGGAGGTCGGTATGGATGGGCGGATGTATGTATGTATGTATGTATGTGTGTATGTATGTGTGTATGTATGAATGTAGGTATGTATGTACGGAGTACTTACATACAATATACGAGTAGAGCGTAAATACTGTTATAGCATATGTATGAATGTATATATGTATGCACTGTAGATACATACAATATACTCTGAATACACACGTATACTCTCTGTACATACTCTAGGTGAGGGGACGGGGCTTGATTTCTCTTATATATTCCTGCCGACTTGACACTTCTACGGCCGCACTTCACTGGTTTTGTTGCGCGGGTCGGCCAAGCCACCGCTGTCATACTGTGGGTGGGATCATGGAACGAATCTATCTGCTACGTAAGTTACAAGTTACGCTGTAGAGGGGGGAGTGGACGTGAATGGTTGGAAGATGGAAGGGGAGGGAAGCAGAGGATGGGAGAAGGGAGGCGTATGCGTGCCGATCACGCTTAGAGACCCCCGGCGAAGAACGTTCGATCGAATTTCGTGGCGTCGATCGGCGCGGCGGGGCGAAGCAAACTCACTATCTATGGAAGTGTCAAAGGGCCCCGACAGATTAAAGTTGGAGGGCGTGGGCAGAAGACGTGGGCGTCGATGCGCTCGGGGCAGCACCAACACCACCAGCAGCGGCGGCGGCAGCAGCAGCAGCAGCAGCGGCAGTAGCAGTCACCCACCACCACCACCACCACCACCACCACTACCACCAACGTCATTCTTCGCGGGCCGGCGATGGGTCAGGACAGGATGGGCCAGGGTGGGGATGTACTCTACGGCACGGTACGAGATGGGAAGTCGTATGTGCGAAACAGGCCTTCATCGGCCCCCGACGCCTGAGCAGCCCGCAAAGATCCTCACGAGTCACCGGATGTACACCAGGTCCAACCCTGGAACGATACATGCCCAACGCCGCGGCGAATCAGCGGCCACGCCGGCCACCAGGGTGGGCCTGTCCGGCACTTCCTCCACGAGGCGATATGGTCGTATTCGCGGCATTCCAGGTCCCTTCCCCTCTCTGCAGCCTGCAACCTCTTGCCTTGCATTCGCCGCAGATGTCGAGTCGCGATAGTGGAGCCAAGGGAGCCAAGGCTGCCAGCCCACCGGAAATGAGTGGGACTGCATGGAAGCTGGGAGCAGAGCTTCTCCAGCGACAGCCCATGCCGGAAGCGTCTCAACTGCATTGAATGGCATTTATCCAGGAACCAGGGTCGGGGGGTAAAGGGAGCAGGAGCAGGGAGCAGGAGCAGGGAGCAGGAGCAGGGAGTAGCAGCAGGGAGCAGCAGCGCGCTACTACGGGCGTGACCGTCACAAGGAAAAACAAAGGCCACTGGGCCCACCCCACTACATCCTTCGTACATCATGCTGCTACGTACAATTTGCTCTGGAGTGGAGGAGGTTCTGCCTCCAGTCAGACGGGCCGAGGGGAAATGACTCGCCACAGACTTGCCGCATTTGGGGCAGCAGTGCGAAACCAGACGTCAACGTGCTTCTGGACGGCGCTCTTTAGCGCGCGGTCCAGGGTGAGCAGCAAATTGCACGTATGCTCTCGGTACGTATTACGTGCAAATAGGAGTGCAGAGCAGCGCAGAGGAGGAGTGCAGAGGATGGATGCAACGGTGGTAACTCGCGCGGATATGGACTAGTTTGCCTCATTTTCTAGAAGATTGCCTCCCTGGCGCAGGGAAAGCCAACCAACAGCCGACAGCCAACTAGTGTTGTGGTATTGTACAATATTGTACTTGTACTCGCTCAGCTCGGATGTCCGTCATACGGGCGCGCGCACGTACGGAATATGTGTGCCCACTCACACCGCTCAGCAATCTGCGCTCTGCGCTCTGCACTCTCCTACTTGCTGCTTGCGGAGTACCGTGGCATAACGGAAAAATTAAATGACACGCCCAATAATAGCACGAGAATGAGCCGCTGGATCTTCTAGAAGCATGTATCCCCGCAACTTGGTTCCCGCCCGACGGTTGTCCGATCAACTATTTTCTTTTTCGGAAATAATCTAGTAAAACACACTCCGCCCTAGGATCTTTCCGCCCTCTACAGAGTAGCATCAGATCCCTAAGAGCACATCCCTCGCGGATCTAAACCCTCTCGGCTTCCGGACCCTCCCCCCCCCCTTTTTTTTTTTTTTTTCCCTTCGTTGTGTTATTTGCTCCGGCTAGGTACATTAATTCGGAAGCTAGGGCGGGTCTCGAGCGCTGAGGAACCCAAATCCCATCCGGCCGCCGTAAGCTGCTGTAAGGACTCATCAAAGCTTCTATTCGCCTCATCCAATGACTCGCGCAAGAGGAGCAGCACCCCATGTGGGTCCGATATCGGCAACTTTTCGTGCTTCAATCTTCGAGTCACCATGAGTGCAACCGCCCACGCCTTTAGCTGGGATGTTGTGGTGCAACCTTCCTTCAGGACAATCAGTGCTCCCCTCTCTCTAGTGTCGACCCAAAGCAAGAACTCCTCGATTAGGTATACTTCTACTAGCTCCGCCAGGTTAACAATAGGATTGTGGATCGAGCCAGTAACTGCAACCGGGCCCGCAACGGAGGCCAGCAATACTTGGAGCTTGACACCAATCTGGGCGTGTCCTGTTATCTCGGAGGCCCCCCACCGGAGGACACCATCCCATTCGAACACTCTTTCTTGCCTTGACACCTGCTCTGGGGATAGGACTTTGCCCTGCTCGATGAGCGTGGAAAACACGATGTTCGCTCGCTGGCGGTTTAAAGTGAGCATTCTCACGGCGCACACCGCCTTATAATTTGCAAAGAGGTGTACCGATAGGAGTAGTATCAATGAAGACCAAGTGGCGAGCGTAGAGGAAACGTTCGACACGACTACACTCCCAACCTGAAAAATTGTCAACATCCCACACAATCCATGGGCACGAAGCGCCCGGTGCGGTGTACAGATTGAATGGGCACGGGCATCCCGTCTGACCTGGAATGACGACTAGAGAGAGCTGCATATCAGAAGGGGCAGATCCACATACCAGCATACCCATGAGTGAAATTATTGTCTCCTGGCTGGCGTCCTTCTGTTCATTAAGTTAGCTAACGGCAAAAGCGATTCTAGCAATAGGCTTCGAATATCGCTATCCTACCCATCGAGCATTTCTCGGAATCATGCACCTACCGCGTTTAATTCTCCTAAGTTCCCCCATTTCGCAAAATGGGCGCTTAGACTAGTCTTTGAACTTCCTGCTGCCACACCACAAATAGCTCTGGATACGCTCGACACGCTCAGGAACGCCACTCGAACTGGTTTTGGAAATATGGGGGACAGGCAATCAATAATTAAGGCTGCATCATTGAAGACATCCGCTAAAAGCCGGTACCGTTTACACTCTGCAACTAGCGAATTCCCGAGCCTGTGTGCAAAGAGAATCGTTGCCAGTCGGCCCACGCTCTCTTGGATAACGGTCAATAGGAGTGCTGCCGTAGGTGAAGCGGTAGCATCCCCAACCCCGACACCTAAGGTATGTAGTAAGACCGTGAGCACTCATGGAAAGCGGGACAGCGGCACCTTGCAGAACAGCCCGAGAGGAGAGTAGTCCCGCGATTGAGCTAGAGAAAGCCTGCAGTGAATCCTGAGTGGCCTGGTTAGACAGCAGAAAGTCTGCCACTTCTCACGGAGTACGTACATATATCTGGTACCTGAGATTGACAGCTCCTATATTAGCCCAGTCTACCCATATGCCCCTGGCCGGACCGCTGGTTCAACCACGATTGAAGCGCAGGCTTTAAGGTGGGGGGCAGTCAGACTCTAGATAATCTTCCGTGACACTATTGGGATATCCTGCTGGCAGAAAAATGTTTATCAACTTTGTCCAGCGACTGTATGGATCCTTTGGTAGCTAACCGCTAGTCTTAGTATCAATAATATTCAATGGAGTTGAGATGCTAATGGTGATTTGGCCGATACGATCCCGAAAGAGCTTCATGACTTACGACCACGTCGACCCTCCTGCTGTCTCTCGAGCAGGACTCAATGTATGTTGCTGTCAAATTTCCGGCCTCATCTCTTTCTTCTACCTCCGTGGAAATGTCCATCGTGGTCGGTGTTCTTGCCAGGTTGAAGGATATTCCTAGAAACCCCGTACTCTGTACTCTGTGCGGAGTATAGGCGAGTGGTTCGCTTCTTGCAAATCAGTACTCTAGGTCCGGCGAACATACACGCGCCAAGCATACAATTGGCAGAGAGTATGATTCGCCACCACCAAATGTAGGAGGATCGTGGATGCGTTTTAGTATATAATTTCATGTACATTTTAGTTAGACCCGAGAAACGACAACCACAAAAAAACAAAAAGGAGCAGAAAACTGATCATTGGTTCTGATGTCTGGCTTAATGATAAACCGATGCCGGTGCCAACTCAGTACATGTAGATAGCTAGGGGCTAGATGCATCCGTAAAACAACATATGGCCTCCGCAAACCTCCACCCAATGACCGCGCCTACGTAATGGATCATCCAGTTCTCCGCAACGGGCGCTGTCCGCTCAGGCGACGGCATTGCCCAAAATAATCGTGACACCACCAAACCACCGGTATCTCGCCACAGTATCCAGTCCATCGCGAACCAGCCCACCGTCACGAAAACTCCCAGTAGAGGCTCCTTCATGTGAAGAGACTCGCTCCTCCAGTCTGCACAGCGTCGATCTCAGCCTGGGTCCAAGGTTTGCGTCGGAACTTCTCGGGCAGCTCATTGCGATCAAAGTATTGTCCTTTTGGAGGACCAATGGGTCCTAACGATTGGCCGGAGTTGCCTCCAACAGCACCCCCTGCGGTTGAAAACGAAGGCTGATAATTGAGAGGGCCATGCTGCTGGGCTTTCTCTCTGTAGGTGGCGAAAGAGTCTGGGAGGTTCTGGCTCGGCGCGGCCGGATGGGCTTGTGGAGTGTGATCAATCGATTCTGTCAAATTGTCAAGATAGGTTAGTTATAGGTCCTACGGGGCGTTGGCACTTGTGTTTTCGGGATTTCGTACCAGGTGCTGTGCGCTTCCCAATGAATTTTATCGACGGGGCCCTGTGTTGCGTAGCAGCTTGTGCTGCTGCAACCTGCCGTAGGACCTTTGTCGTATTCATGTTGTGCTCGTATGTGAGGGGAGCGCCTTGAAAGCTGTCAACGGGCTTGGATAGTAACAGTGGACTCCAGACAACCCGCTAGTAATGAGTGCGTTTTTGGGCTTAGCTCTGGTGCTATGGACGGAGCAGTGATATGTACGGAAATGAAGGAGCAGGCGGGCTTCGGCCAGGCTGACGCTCGAATTTTGTATGTTGGATGCTGTTGCCCTGATATCCCACTACCGAGGACCGTGAGCTCCGGCCTGCGCTTCACATGAACACACGGGGAACCCCCACGTTACGACGAAAACGAATAAAAGGACGTGTAGATATTACGGAATTTGGCTTGTGGAAGCAAGTTGTTTGGACACGGGCGGTGTGTTGTCGTCTGATGCGGAGGAACTCGGAACAGCAGGGGTGATAAGAGAGTTGCTTTATATTGTGCACCACGGACAACTTGCTTTTGCTGGCCATTGCCTGCGCTGGCGGTTCTGTACTCTGTGCGAAGAGAATTTTCCTGGCGAGAAAAATCAATCAACCTTCGCATGAGGACCGACGTGGAGTCCGCTCTCCTCTCCGCAGACGCATCACGGGATACTGCAGGATGGTCTGCTGCTGTTATCATTGCCTGCTCCTTCGCAGGAGAATATCCCCATACCCTAGTCTGTGCAGATCGCTGAGCCTAAACCACGGATTCTGGTGGCCAGGGCTTGGTACCAGCCCCAAGGCCAGGCAATAGAGAAGCCTTTCAGATTCCTTTTTGCATTGGGTTGTCGGGCTGTTGGTCTGCGGGGTTGTCGTTTGAAGTCACGACCCCCACGATATTTCCTTGTCTGCACAGCCGAAAGATCAATTGCTTCTGCCACCCACCTGAGCCACAAGTGTGGGCCCCGCCATGTACGAACACCTGCTCTTCGCGCAAATACCCCCATCGCGTCACAATCAGCTCCTCAGGATATTATCGGGTATCGCTGGACAGCAGCCGACGCGGGTTATTGAAAGACACCTGATGTTTATGCCCAGGAAAATACATGACTCCAGAGGTCAGCAAGTGGGCGGCACACAGACGGTGCAAAATCAACAGGCACAGGCGCTACAGAGCCAGCTGCAAGGAGACCTGTTTCATCTACAGCTGGTCGGAGATGTCGGTGATGGGCAATTTCCGGATGAGGTTGTGCACGCGCGGGAGAAAGCGGAGGATGAATTGATGAAAGATGCGGAGGAAGGCAGCACTGAGGCACGTGGTCGACAGGGACTAGATGGCTCTCTGGGCAATTCCCTAGAGAGGCCAATGTATGATTTCGAAGAACAGACGTGGTCATTACGATTTAGTGACTTGCCGGAAGTTCCTGGGCGGCGGCCGGTGGCCTCAAGGATGATATCGAGTGTAGATATTATCGATGGCAACGCTATTGAATTTATGGATGCCCTCGGCTATAAGTTAGTCTAATTCAGCTCACCTTTGGAGCCCCTGCTGAACGTTTTATAGATACATTTTGGAGTACATCCTTGAGGGACATCGAGTTATACACAACAACTTAATCCTCCTATTGCATCGTATAATGCTCTTCCCCCCATCGCAATCTAGTGGAGCTTCCGTTTCATCACCTAGGAAGTCCCTACCTCCTTATAATTCACTAATCCCTTTGGATCCTAGTGGTGGGTATGTGCTTCAGGCTTCGGCACGTGTTCAGGATGTAACAAAACCTGACGGCGTAAACCTGGCCATTAATGAGCTGAAAGCATTCAAGGATATGATGAAGGGTGTAGTTGAATTGGAGATCGGAGATAGGCTAGCCCTAGACACTAGGGTTAAGTAGTTGTGATGCATGTACTTGGGCAATAGAGGGCACTGGTAGAGGGCAAATAATGATATCAGGGAATACCTCTTAGTGCAAGCCCAGGCAGGACTCTACCGCTTTGGGATAGAAAGGCATAGAGGGGTGGGCAAGCTGCCGGCCATTACAATTGGGGCGCGAACTCATTTACGCGTTGAGTGCGGCACGATATCACGTGTATAGTATGACAAATCCTCTGTGCAACAATTGCTCGGATTCAACCACGCCACTGAATAACATCCCCATGGTAAGAGTTCCTACGAGAGGGGTCGCCGCTAAAGTGCCAGCTCCCATGGCACGGAACGGGCTAAAACGTAGAACCAGCGCTGGGGAAGCGTCGATATCTCCCCCACCATTAAAACGAAAGCAGGCATCGACAACTCGTAAGTTAATTAGCCTCCTCTACGACTTCTAGTCTGCTCTAGTGCTGATACCTATCCCCAAGAAAATGATGTCGCCAATTTCTTCACACCTACATCTAAGAAAGAACCGGAAAGGGCGACGTGGCGCATCGTCAATGATAGTCTTCTGATAGCTAGGCATGACATAGCGGAAATTAATAAGACAAGTATCCTTAAAAAGCGTCGTCGCATAGCGGGCTTTGATCTCGTATGCACGGCTACCCCTACTGGTGCTTACGCGTGTGTGAATGGGCTAGCCTGAGTATTCTCTAGGACTCTACGATAATCAAATCGGCTTCCGGTAATAAATTCGGAAAGGATGCTTCAGACTGGAAGTGGTGGAACAATATAGTACCGTCTACCCTAAGGACCCTTCATACCGAAGGGTATGTATATATTTGCTATTGCTGGGCGTGGGCATAGCGAGCATATGGCTAATTTGGTTTTAATAGTTACTTGCTCGTGATCTTCACAAACCAGGGAGCAGTGAGCTTGAAGAGTGATCCAAAAACCATTAAAAAGGATCAGAAGAATCTCGCTACTTTCAAGGGGAAAGTGGCCGCATCACTAAACCGGTTAGATCTTCCCATTTCCGTTTATGCCGCTACCAGGAGGGACAGGTACCGGAAACCACGTACCAGCATGTGGGAGGAAATGCTCGAGGACTGCGACCTGAGCAATGCATCGCTTGATCTAGAAGGGTCATTCTTTGTAGGTGATGCTGCGGGTCGAATAGCAACTGATGGGGGTAGTCGGGATTTTTCATGTTGTGATAGGTCCGTACCTGTTTCTTGAATTTCCTGCAAATCCACTCACTCACGGCACGGCAGGGACTTTGCTGCGAACATTGGGGTTCGATTCCATACACCCGAGGAGTTCTTTCTGAAAGAGGCTCCGAAACCTTTCACACGAGACTTTGACCCCACAGCGTATTTGAACAACGACGGATTAGTATCAGCTGCCTTGGGTAAGACTTTCTCCTGGCCTCATATTAGACCCGTCTCATTCTACGAGAATACTAAACTTCGGTCAGATGCTCCCATATTTAGCAAAGAAAACATGGTAGATATCGTTATGTTTTGTGGAAGTCCTGCGTCAGGCAAGTCGACATTCTACTGGAAGCACGTGAAGCCACTCGGATATGAGCGAGTCAATCAGGACGTTCTCAAGACGGTATGATTATATCCCATGCACTGCGCCGTGTTTGTGTGCAGCATGTGAACAAATTGAGTGACCTTCCCAAAAGCGAGATAAATGCACACAGATTGCTTCAAGGTACCTCTCCGAGGGTAAAGCGGTCGTTATCGGTAAGTCGTCGTAGGGCTTGTCGCAATTGCACCTGCTGAGGAGGGTTGACTAACTCAACTTTTCAGATAACACAAATGGAAGCCCGGACATACGAGCCGTATGGGTTCAATTGGCGGGAAAGCACGGTGTGCCAATTCGATGTGTATACTTCACTGCGCCGACGCAATTATGCTTACACAACGACACTGTAAGAGCACTGGGCTGTGATACTGTGAGTAACATTTCGGTTGGCCTCTAAAATCTGCGTTGCAACGAAGTTGCTCTAAAACACCACCTTCAAACTGTGTACCTTGGCTAGAAGATACATGAGGTGGATACAATGCACAGCCGACTTTGACTACTCCTCCCAGGTCTAGTATACTGACAGAGGCCTATCTGGTCTAACAGCTAAACCCCGAGAAGAGGACGTTGTTACCCGCAGTGGCCTTCACGAGCTTCTCTTCAAGGTTTCGAGAGCCGACCTTAGATGAAGGATTTACAGACATCACTAGGGTTGACTTCCGTGTATGTCCTGCCCTATGGGTTGTGTGGTCGGGTTAGGGTCGCTGACTTTGATATGCGCGTGTCGCAGTTCGAGGGAGGCGACGAGGAGCGGGCAATTTGGAGCAGATACTGGATTTAAATCTAAGGATCGTCGATGCGCCGGATTTCTATTCCCGCGTGTTGTAAAGTCGGCTCAGAGCGAGTACGGGGGAAACTTGTCCGTTCTTTGCATGCGACCCCCGGCCCAACGCTAATGAACACGTCAATTCCCGTCATACGAGTTTCTGCCGCAAGAATCATTCCATCTGCTATCTTGACTGCGTTGCCTGATTATAACAAAAGTTGGGACCCTCGACTGCCAAGCGAACTACCGCTGCGGCGCCGTTGCGCCCGCAACTCGCAAAGGCAGCCTTATAGCTGATGTAGGGTAAGCCAGCGCTATCGTGTAATTTCCATCCTCCGACCCCATGATTCCACCTGTCTCTCCTTAGGATATCTCTCCCTGCATCCCTGGATTGGAAATCATCAGTCTCGGCCACTTGCTTTACGGCCATGCCCTCTGCGCAGAATTCCGATGGTCCTGATGCCTTTTTCGGGGTCCCCTGCGAACAGAGCGCCCAGTTTCGGTTGGCTCAACCCAGAGCTGAAGCAGCTAATGCAGGTGGTTATACTTTCGGAGGCAGAGTTTGCGATGGCCCCTGCGTGTGGGATACCGAATGACCGGCTATTGCGTGTTTTGCGGAAGCGACACGGGAAGGGTCTCTCTGCCTCGGTGGCTGCGCGAAAACAGGGATCGTCATTGAAACCGATCGAGTGGAAACCGGGAGCTGGAAAGTTGTGCCCATGCGTTACGTTGTGGGCGCTGGTGGTGATGGCCGTGGTGGTGTCCCGTCCACCATAATCGCTGACGTTGATCCAAACGAATGCAAATCCATAGTATGCTGTGCTTTCACGCTGTGTCTGTCGAGAGCAGCCGCTGCGGGGGCACAGAAACGCACCACCAGGTCCAGCTTGTTTGGTTGGACAACGCACTTGCTGTAGGTACGCGAGCACAATGCTTGCTGGAAATCATGCCCCTCCAGCCCATCCAGCCATCCAGCCATCCAGCCTCCCTCTTTACGGATTATTCTGCCATCCCTTTGGCATCAGCCGCTCAGCGGAGCGGGCATCGAAACAGACGCGAGAACGGCGTGCAGTGTATATTGCACGGAGCATGTAGGGCACGGAGTGGTTTTGTATGTATAGACAAGATGCTCCGTACGTACCGAGCCTAGCTGGCGCCCAGGACAGTTAGCATCTCCCTACCCATGCTCGCGGTGAAGGGGAAACGGTACAAAGGCGTCTGGCAGGGCCCAGCCAGTTCCATCGGGGCAATGCAAGACGCAAAGCCCGACGGTTTTCCTTTTTCCCTTCCCCTCTGGCTCCGGGCACACGGTGTATCGTCTCGAATGTACTATGTAGTCCATATGTAACTGCTGGGGTCAGAACCGCGCCAGACCTCACTCTGCACTCGGGCTCCAACAACCAACTCATGCCTTTGCCGCCAGAGCGTCGCTGTGACCGGACCATCCCACCCCGCACAAGAATATGGCACGCGTGGACGTCTAGACTGCTACTAGACTGCTACTAGACTGCTACTAGACTGCTGCTAGACTGCTGCTAGACTGCCACTAGATTGCTACCAACTACGCCGCAAAGCCACGGGCTTTTCCTTTACCCTGCACCCGCTCCACCTGCTCCACCACCTGCTCCACCCTGTTCTCCCACCCTCTTTTCTATCTCTCCTCCGTACCAAAACATGTCACTGTAATTCGCCTTATTCGTCCCATCTGACCAACTCGTCCAGCAAGTGTCACCAAGGTCATGCTGGAATACGTGGGACTATAGTCCGCTTCATTCGCTATTTTGCACTCTTGCTCGTGGGCGTGGTCTCCGAGCGACGGTGAAAGGGCCAAGCTGACTCGTGGGAATTTCTCGTTCCTGCATCCAAACAAAGTACGTGGTTTGCTTAGGTCGTGGCATTCCCCAATACCTAACCACAACCACAGCAGTCCTACAGCTCACAGCCACGTAGTACCGGTTTGTAGATAAGCACAGAATACAAAATACCACCACGGAATGTCTCGCCTCGGGCTTTAAGACTTATTACGGAGCCGATCATCGCCAATTTCATGGATTGTCGCGCGACATCAATATGCCCTACAAACTAAAACCACTGATACTTCCCCAGCTGGTGGAAGCGCAGGCCCGACAGTCAAGCCTCAGCTTGGACTATGACATTGAATCCCCAGAGCTATCAGCGTCGCTCCGCACCCAGAACTCGTCTGCATCAGATTTTCCTTCACCGCCAACATCCCCAAGTCTTTCTACAAGCCATCGCCGGTCGTCGAGTTCGAGCTCGTCAATAGATGCAATGACTCTAAACGGACCATCTAAGACTAGCCCTTGTCACGATCGTTTCGACTCTTTCGGCTCCGTGAAATGCTATCTGCCAAATGTCGAAGAGGAGACACTGGAGGTGGACAACGGGGACGAGCGATATGGTTTATTTTCTATTCCTCTACAATATGGGGATTGTTCCTGTGAGCAGCGGCCCCTATGATACGCGAGTGCTGTTTAATGCAGTGCTGCTATACTACCTGGGGCTAATAAATCTATTCATATCAGGCTACGATTGTGGGGGCCAGATGGGAAACGATGCTGCCCGATCCTACATCGTAGTGCCTTCAACTATCGAGAAGTCGTACGACCTCACCGACAGTTTCTGGAGTGATGGCGACTTTTCGTCGAGCCCGCAAGCCAAAAAACGCAGGGCTGATGGGTCTCCTTTTACGAGCATTGCAACGCGCCTTAGTAACAGACTACCGTCACTTCCCAAGCGATGGAGGAGTAGGAAGTCGAGTGGACAGATTTCCGCAACGGATAGTTTACGCGATGCCATCTCTACTCATGCTACTGACAGTCGGTCGCCGTCATTAGCGGGGTCTATATCACAGCCCTCTGACAAGCACTATGGCGTGGAAATGCCTCCCTCACCGGCGAGAAGTATACTCGATGCAGAAGAAGATAATTACAGGGTGTCCCCCGTTAGCATCCGAAATGCCAACAAATTCTGTTCGAGCGGCGATGGCATCGCTACTACTCCCCTACTCCCGCCGCTCACGATCCCTGGGTCCAATACTCCTCTTGAATCTCCGATCCAGTCTCCTTTGCAATCCCCAACAGTGGCTGAACCGAGAGAGCCGTTCTCCATTGTTAATACGCCGGCAAACACACCCACTTCTCCTCGAACTAGAGAGTGTTCAACTGTTGGCCGACCGCTTACCCCCCCGCTATCCACACATGCATCGATCTCGTCCTTTCATCGGCATAGGCCGGGCCACCTAGTGCCATCGAACGAGATCCCCCCAATACTGATAGGCGACTCCTGCGACCCATGGGCAGACAGGCTCGGCCATGCCAACTTTAACATCCAGCCGGAACCCTATCTACCGGAAGTCTACGATTTAGTTGCTTGCAAGCAGATACGCGCGAATTGGGATCTCGCCCGATGCAACTTTGCGAAACATTTAGTGCGTACGGGCGAACACTATGGTATCACGTCCAAGACCTACAGGCTCACCGAAGAGAAGTGGGCCGAGATTGACTCACTGTGGCGACGATACGACGAGACCGTTATCTCTAAGACTGCAGAAGAGAGTGGCGTGAACGCAGCAACACTTTCTGAAGCTGCTACCGCACCAATGGCACTAATGAAAATTCCCTCGCTCAACGATCCACGAAGTGAGGGCAAATTTCCAAAGCTAGGAGACGAAGACATTGTCGGACCGATGGTTCAGTTCGCGTCCCAGCTACAGCGAAAGCCATCCAAGAAAGCTGCATTCCTGAAATTCCTTCAAGACGTTAAATTCCCTTCAGGTGTCATGCGTGCAGGCCCCAATGATGACCGAGTCGGGCCTTGATCCCATGATTACTTCTCGCAGATTCACTAGGGTTTTTTTGTACACTTATGATACAACGATTTATAACGCTCCTTTCAAAGCCGGGCTATTTCCTTTGTTGTCGCATTCATCGCTTGGGGCGTTTTGGAGCGCGCAGCAACGGCGGCTCGTTTGGGCATCGAAGCGTATTGTAAAACGTCTACCCCATACAGACACAACAAGCTCATGAGCTAAACAAACCCACCGCATCTTTTCTTTGTCTCCTCATATTTTCCAACATACTCTTTTCTGGGAATCATTTATAGTCATTATAGATACAGTCCGGCGGCTTTTACCCTCCGTCGCACACTATCGTCTGCCTTTTTCCAAGCAGCAGACTAATAGTGCATAGGGAAGGGGACGGCGCAGTCTAGGGCGGATGGGACGAAATTGCGGCTTATTTTGTGGTGTTTCGAGCATAGAACTTTTTGGGGGGCTGGGGGTGGTATTTTCAATGTGTGTGTACATACAGGACTGGCAAGGCTGGCGGTCATTTAGAAGGAACAATCGTCTATGTCGGAAAGGGGTGGGTGGGCGTGGGCGGGGAGGGGGATATGGCGGTCCACTCGTCCTCCTTATTCCCCTCGCCCGTTGAGCAGGAAATTTTTTTTTGAAAGGATAGTGTTCAGTATCGTACGTGGTCTGGTGATCCCCACATATACATACGGAGTACATACAGTTTGTTTCGTGGTGGGAGCTTGCATATATACACAAACCAGCCCCCGCGATTACGTGTTCACTCCCCTTTTTTTTTTACAGACACAAGGGAAGAAAAAAAGAATGGCGTTTTTGTTCGGGGAGCCAAAACCCGGAGACACACATCTACCCCGCAGTTTTAATTATTTATCTGGGTGCCCCGCGCGCAACGATAGGCGTTTCCAGTTTCCCCTGCGGGTGGGGGGGGGGGGTATGGATGGATGGATGGGATGTAGGCTGGAATTTTTAGATGGGATTGTATATAGCTGGGCCCCGTAGTAAGGTAGCGAAACAGCGGGGACGCTTAAGGTTGACTTTTGGGGGAAAGGGCAGGGGTGATTCTAGTGGTGGAGGTGCCTATATTCATACCCTGCACTGCACTGCACTGCGATGCACACGCGTACGCATCAGGGGGTGGGCCATTCCACGTTTTAGTTTTGGCTTTGGTCCCAAGGGGATGTGTCATTGATGCAGTGGTTAACGTGTCCAGCCCACCAACCATATCCAGGTTTCCGGTCAGACACATACACGGACGGCTACAGATAGCATGATATCAATATTAGGGACAGTGGGCGATGGCGGGACAGGATGTAAGGAACAAAAAACGAGACAAGACCTAGGCTGGTGGTGCGGCCAGTGGTGGAGCAGGCTTCCTCCGCAGTGCCTGTACCAGACCTCCTCCCCCGAGTGGTGGTGGCCGCCGCGGTGGCAGTGGCGGCGGATTCTCTGTTGTGGGAGAAGGCAAATCATTATCTTCCAAGATGATGCCCTGAGTCTGTCCCTCGGTATCTACCTCAGCCGGGTGCATCCGCGGCGGCAGCTTAGGTTTTTCCTCCAACGGGTCCTCGTAGTCTTCAGCCCTGCTTGGTGGCTGTAGAGACGCTCTGAACTGGTTGGTACCAACGCCGCATGCTTCCATAAAACCCTGACTCCATTGCTGAATTCCGGCCGCAATCACCTTCCGGACAATTGCGCCTATCATAAGATCCTCCGTTGGGTCAGGGCCACGTATTAATGCTGGAGCAAAGCAAACCGCTAGGTTGAATGGTGTCATTTTGTTGTACTCCTGATATGTGGCAACTTCTGACAGAAGGGGGAGTAGGTGTGCCGTTATAATCAACCTTGAATTTATTGGCAGCGGAGACCACTCCGAACCAGGCGAGAAAATTTCACTTAACTGCTCAAGGGAAATTGGTGCTCCGTCATCTCCAAAGAGCCGCACGACCTCCTTGTATGCAGAAGGAGGAATTACCGGATCACGAAGGTCCCGGTACCACAGCTTAATCAGACCTGTAGCAAGATGGAGTCCGTAACCATCTTGATGCTCGATCTCTTCGACCACCCCATAACCTTCGATGTTTCCAACCCTTTGGACGGGAAGTACGGTATTATCCTCCCTCCACAGGATGAATTTTTGCCCTCGGTCATACGCCTCTCGGAGAATGCTAATGAGACGGTTGTGGGGCGGTATTCGGAATATACCCTCGGTCTTGACATTCTCTCCAAGTAGAACGAAACTTGACGTTTCTCGGAGAGCTCTTGGTAGTCTCCGTTCTCCTTCTGGAGATATTGGGAGTGGCTGCCTTGCAGAAAACACTCGACAGCCCGTTACATAGGGCGCGTGTATATCAGGGGAGAGACGTCGGTCGTGGAGGTAAGCCGAGGGGGGAATAAGGAGGTCCTCAATAGGAAGGTGCAGTGCAAGAGCGGTTAACGTAGAGACTATATTAGGCGCACATCAGCTAGGGAAACCTTCAAGTACAGACACTCTGCCTTGGCCATTGAGCTGACCATGGATTATCTTTTTCCTGAACTTGGGCGAGACGACAGTGGAAAACATCTCTACTAGAACTCTAACCCACGCCCTCTCGTGTACAATGTAGAGCTTTTGCAGCCGTTTTCGCATTGCCCTGGTCAACTGCAGTTTCACCACCATTCCATCAGCTACTCCCAATGTCGATTCCGCACACAAGGGAGCCACTCACCACGTGGTAAGCCTGGACAAACCATCCCCATCCAGGCCTCCCCTTCTTGGCTGCTGTCGTGCCATCATCACCCCCTCCAGCCAGAAAAAGGACTTCATAGCCTTTCCCTCCGATCAGCTCCTCCTCCCCCGGTAAGCGCGATAGCACATACGGCAGCAGAGCATCATAGTCGACTTCTTTAGCATCTGGGAAGGCGGCAGCATTCAAGACGAAGATGGGAAGATTAGACTGAGAGGGGAGTGGGGACCGATAGAGGATATGGGCAGAGAGATCGGCGAGCGCAGTCGAGTACTCTGGGGAAGATCGCTGCGGCGGCACGGAGGAGAGAGAGTTGCGTCGCAGACGCTGGACAAGGTGAGAGTGCATGAAGCTGGAAATAGTGATTACTGGGCACGCTGGGTTTGAGCGAAGGTCTTTGATATCGGCCGCTACGGTAAGGATAAGGATAAGGATCAATCAAGCGGGTGTGCTATGGACTTGAATGCACAGATGTATGGCCATGCTACGTGCAGTGAGGTTGACGTGCCACATCGACTCCACCTGTCAAATGAATGTGAATGTATGTGTTTTGGCTTGACTAGCGACCCAACGATTGAGCTAATTTACTACTGTGCCCGCGCTTGCTGCCCGGCGCTTCCTGGATGTATGCAATTCGTATATGTGCAATGTACAATATTGTGCTTACATACTCTGTGATTGTACAGAGTGTCTGACTGCGGAATGGATGGCCAATTCGCCGGCCGATGCCCAACATTGATCCCGCCGCAAGTGGGGTCCGCCACCGTTTACGTGAACAAACACCAGTATGTATAGTTATCGTATATTGTATGTGTGCTGCCTGTATGTCTAGTGAGGGACACCGTGCCCGCGGTGTTATCAACAGAGATTTCAGAGCTTCCAGGACTGGAATGGCGGCCTCACATGCCAGTGGAGACAACCGCCTGGCTTGCCCCCGGTGCTGAGCAGACCCATGGAGAGCTGAAGTCCGGAGCTATCTACTCCTGTCCCATCCACCTACCCGTCCACCTACCCGTCCCACCCCGTCCACACCCCATCCGCCTGCTCCGTGCAAGCACTGAACGTTCGATACAAGACATCTGCTGCCTGACTCGCCATGCTGTGCTCCAGGCAGTGCTCCAGCCACAGCCACGGCCGAGACTGGTTGCGGAGTAACCTGGGACCGTTCCCCGATGCAGACGCCAATATTTGCACGCCGTTCAAGCGGCGCGAGATGTTGCATTGCCCAAACAAACCACCTGGAGCTGCAGAGCAGGCAGGATGAACAGATGCGCCCTCGACTCGCAGCGGCATGCTTCGTACATGTAAGGTGAGAATAGCTATCTCGTGGACGGCATCTGCATCTCTCGGTCTGCATCCGGGATGGGCAGCAAACAAGACGACTCCCGCGGACGCTGCGAGTCTGCATGCCAGCGTAGCTTCAGTCTGGCAGTCCAGTCGCCCAGTGAATCAAGTGTATGAATGAGTGATGAACGATGAATGGCCGATGCACACGGGCGTTCATATCTTCGGCAAACCCGCCCAAGCCCCTTAACACTCTCCAGCGTGTCACCCCAACCCTACCAGCCGGGAGCCTAGTATTTGTACAGTACAGGTGCGCTGGAGCAGGCTTCAACAAGCCCGTGCGGCCCTTCTCTGGCATCCACGACTCGCTGTCGAATCGCCTTCCACCTGCACTGCCGGTTTCCTGTGTTTTTTATTAATTGCGAGAGCTGCCTGCTTTTGTCCAGTGAAGGCTCCCGTGCGTGTTTGTGCTTGTGCTTGTGCTTGCTCGAGCTACCACAGGCTTGTTGCAGTACAAGATTAACCTTGCCAGCCTCGCTCCAACCTTTCCTCAACAACATCCCAGATCACCTTCGTCTTCAACCTCAACATCATCGCTCCTCCACCTCTCCAACCCAGCCTCCACCCTGAAATTCCAGTAAACTGATCTTGCGTTGCCGTCAAGCAACATGGCCGAAATTCGTCGCAAACTTGTGATCGTCGGTGACGGTGCCTGTGGAAAGACCTGCTTACTCATGTCAGTACTCGTCGACCATCCCCCGATCCCATCGTTGGTCTGTCTTCTGCAGCCTGTTCTCTAAAGCTAATGATCCATGTCATATCAGCGTATTCTCCAAGGGAACTTTCCCAGAGGTAAGATTTCTCCTTCCCTGTGACGGCCTAGTTCTGCCGCTCCTCGCGGTCCGCGTCAGCTTAGCGATGGTTACATCGTGACCTCAACGCAAGCTCCTCTACTATGAGTGGCCAAGCTGATGAGTTTTCTGACTGTAGGTCTATGTGCCAACTGTATTTGAGAACTATGTAGCAGATGTCGAAGTCGATGGCAAGCATGTTGAATTAGCTTTGTGGGACACGGCGGGTCAGGAGGACTACGACCGTCTCCGACCTCTCTCGTACCCCGACTCACACGTCATCCTCATCTGTTTTGCCATTGATTCTCCCGATTCCCTGGACAACGTGCAAGAGAAGGTATTATCAAAGTCATGCTCGCTAGATATAACGTTTTGCTGACGTGTGGCGGTCTGCCAGTGGATCTCAGAAGTTCTCCATTTCTGCCAGGGCCTCCCTATCATCCTCGTTGGATGCAAGAAAGATCTTAGGTACGACCAGAAGACTCTCGATGAATTGCATAAGACCTCCCAGAAGCCCGTCGCGCCCGAACAGGTATGCACTATTGATACAATATCCCAGCTTTTTCCCACCTACGGGTCGCTACTCCATATCTACCGTAATAACCTCTCGGACATGCTAACTAGGCGATGTTTGAATTCAGGGCGAAGAAGTGAGAAAGAAGATTTACGCCTACAAGTATCTCGAGTGTTCTGCCAAGACCAACGAGGGCGTCCGCGAGGTTTTCGAACACGCTACTCGTGCCGCTCTCCTCACAAAGAAGAAGAAGGAGAAGAGATGCATGATTTTGTAAATCGCGTATCCCCCTCCTTTATTTCCGGCGACCGGTGTGGCTAGAGGGGCTGAAGGGGAAGCGGATGAAGTGGTTGGGTGGAGCTTTTGTTACAGGCGAGGCTTTGGAGTGGTACGTCTGTCGCCCGGGGTTTGACTTGTCGTGGGGTCATTCTGGCTCGGCAGAATGGTTCTCATCAACAATGATGCCGTCGTGGTTACGAATCACTTTACAAGAGCGGCTATTTGATCTTAGAATCATTCATCACTCCCATCTATTTGGTCACTGAAGTGCGTGCGACTGTTTAAGTGGAGAGTATACCAATAATGATAGGGGACGATGGGTAGGGGGTCTCGCTGAGGGGACTGGATGAAAGTGGCATTAGTCTGCAATATTGATGTCCTCTTTTCTAGCTCTTTGCAACTTGATCTTTCATCTGCCTAGCCTCTTTTCCTGTAGCCGCGACCGTCCATACGTGCATGTGTCCCCAGCTATGTGTGCGTCTAGTTGACCTGTGTGCGCGTGTCGTGAATTACTTTCATCCCATAATTTATTTTGCCTCTCTTGTCATCGATTGCTTTCCACCTCTCGTTCTTGATATTTGTTGCCACTGTCGTATCGCATTCATCTCGGTGTAATAGTTGAAATAGGCGCCCTTTATACTAGCAATTCCTTTAAGCCTGCACTCAAGATTGCTGAAGTAACGTTCTAGATGTAACACTTTAAATCTGAAGGGAAAGGACCCACAGCCTTTACTGGGGCCGTAAATGGGATAGATAGCAGACAGTCGCCTGGCCAAAGTCAAGTCTAGTTCTGCACGTCTCAATCCTTCACGTAGGTTATTATGGAAATATTGGCATCGCAGTGTTAGGGCTTTTGCCCTAGGGATGGATAAGTGTGAGCAGAGACCCCCACCATAACGCCTCCCGGGAATCAGATAGCCTCGCGGAGAAAGTCAAACTCCGGTCTCCTTTGGCACCCTCTCCTCGCCCGCCTTGCTCCTCTGCCCAAAAACATATGCTAGTCCGCCACCTAGCACATTCAATGCACACACACCCATTGTCATGCCTCTTAAAACACCAGCACCGCTGAATTGTCCAATAAAGCTTTGCTTGCGTCTAGACGCAGCAATTATGTATAATGCGGACCAGGAAGCAGAGATACCTGCAGCATCAATGCGGTGGCCGGTAAATGAGAGATAGGAGCTCAGACTAAGGACAGAAGAGAAGAGGAGCGGCAGAGGCCGCAGGGGATTGGGGACAGCAACCAGAAACGCAGTCAAGGCGGGAGGGTACGGCGATCCTAAGGCGGAGGGCGGCGAGTCAGACTGCGTGGCATGTGAAGATGTACAGACGAACACATGCTCCAGATCGGGAATTGTGCCTTCGGCCAGTGTTCATTTGGGGCTTACCGCCATATATCCTCGCGGCGTGAAAGACGGAAGGGCGCACATGAGAGGACGGGGGCGGTGAGGGTGGATGTGATGGGCCAGCCATTGCTGTATGCCGAGTTGCTGGCGCGGGCGTGGAGGGAGAGGAGGAGTCGAGGAGCTGGCGAGCGTGCTTCTGGCGCCGGATGCAGCTGTGGACGGCGTGGATGCTGTGGATGCTGTGGACGCTGTGGATGCTGTGGATGCTCCTCCCTTTGGCCCCAGACGCCCCACGTCATGAAGTCGCTGTGTCCGGCGGCGCACGTGACGAGACAGGGGCCGCGCTGACTACTCGGTGCCTGCTCTGCCCATTGGCGACTGGGCCGGGGAAGAGACTGAAGAGACCACCTTCCACAGCAAAGACCATCGCGTTACCTGGACCACACCGCCCAGCAACAACAGCACCGAGTACATCGCTGTAGCTTGGCCGGCCGACCTTATAACGCCCCGCCGCCGTCTCTTGGGTGCGGCCAACACTCGTCATGCCCTCTGCGTCCACCACGGGCGCCCAGCCCCACAGCGGCAGCGCACAATCACGGGAGCATAAACAGGGCAATCAGGACCGCAAATATACGATCGAGCAGAAGACGGCTGTCATACGGGTGCGGAAGTGCTCTCCGACGGCGTTCTATGACATTTTGGGGCTGGAAGAAGTCAGGAAGTCCGTGTCGGACGGGGAGATCAAGAAGGCGTATCGGAAGTTGAGCTTGCTCACGCATCCTGATAAGAATGGATACGAAGGCGCAGATGAGGCGTTCAAATGTGCGTTGTGTTCTCCCTCAGCTCCAGAGGCATTGTGTTGCGGTTGCTTTTGGTTTGGGTTGCTTCTTGGGGGGCTAGTACCTAATTGAACAGAGCATGCTCTCAACCCGTTTACCGAACCTACAATTGCCACCAGACCCTATGCCGCTAACATGTGTTGCTGCGCTATTCTAGTGGTCTCTCGCGCCTTTCAAGTCCTCTCCGACCCAGACAAGAGAAAGAAGTACGACACATTTGGCGGTGACCCAGATAACAGGTTTGGGGCTGGCTCGGCGTCCTCTGCATCATCGCCATTCGGGAGCGGTTTCAGTAGGACACCGGGTTCGTCACGGCAGGGTCCGGTGTGGGAAGAAGAGATATCGCCCGAAGAACTGTTCAACAGATTCTTCGGTGGTGGTGGCGGCGCATTTGCACAATTCGGTATGTCGCCTTGAACCTTTTCAACGCAGATAAATAAGCCACTCTTGCTCATACATAGAATGCAGGCGGGTTTGGTGCAGGCTCTCAGATGTTTTTTGATATAAACGGTGGCCCCGGGTTCCGCGTCCACACTTTCGGAGGCAACCACCCTCGACGACGACCGCACGATGCCAACAGGGATGGTGATGCACCAACACCAACCATTTCCTCC
Organism: Geoglossum glabrum; assembly: GCA_021527465.2. NCBI lineage: Eukaryota > Fungi > Ascomycota > Geoglossomycetes > Geoglossales > Geoglossaceae > Geoglossum > Geoglossum glabrum. Next base: position 74,668 of record JAJDFE020000081.1, read on the forward strand.
TCGTTCTCAAGCCTCCTTCCACTCCTCCTCCTCGTCATACTACCCCTACTCTCTGCCCTCTTCTCAAGTTCCATGCAAGATCCCCCAGGACCCAGTTTCCGCTTCGACTCCCCCTCGCCCCCGCACACTATGCACCGAACAACACCTCGGCTAAAAGTCGACTACTACCTCAACCCCGAGGAGGTAAGCGACTGGAGCCTACGAAGGTTAAGCCAGCTAGATGTCAGAGCGGAACTAAACTACATTAGCAAGCTGCAGATGGAATGCGAGAATGAGATCGATCAGAGGGGCAGACTAATGCAGGACGCACAGGGCTGGTTCTTCCAGGATACGGAGAAGATGAATCAAGCGCGGAGTATGGAGTTAAGAAGCTGTAGGAGGTTAGATGATTTGAGGATTGGGAGAGGGGTTGCGTATTAGCTTCAAAAGCGTTTCCCAAAAAAAAAACTCCCCGTTTTCTTTCCGGCTCGATAGCCTAACAAAAGGAGGGTTTTTGGTCGTCATATTCTTATTATTTACTAGAAGGGGTAGTCTTGCTCAACCAGGGCCTTTCCTGCTTGAAGTCTCCCCACCTTTCCTTCTTCCGTTTGTCCTGTCGATCCTCTGTTTGAAAGGGTGAGTGACGATGGGAGGCGTTGTCTGTTATCTGCTCTCTGCTCTGTGCTTCCTTTTTTTCCCCTTGCCCATCCCCCTCTGTATCATTCAGCACGCGACATTTTTCCCATTTTCCCCAACTCTACAAGTCTTGTTCCTGTCAGGACATAACCCCCCCCTTTAGCATCGTCCGCGTACACGGGTACGTGCTAGCGAGTGAGAGCTCTCTATTTTTTTCCATTTTTTTGGGGGGGGGGGGGCTCAATAGTTCTTTTTTACTCCTTATTCTCCTTGCATGTAAGGACGAGCGGGTCTTTTTCGGGTTGCATATATATATATAGTTAGTTATATATACAATACTCATGTGAATACAATTTGTTCCAGCCGGTAAAAAAAAATTATTGTGCTAGAAGGGCCGCCCTACAGAGGAATCAAAAACGAGGTTTTCTTTTTTATTACTATTATTATTATTATTTTATCTCTTTACTTATATTTCCCCGCGTAGGCAGATCATCCCAGCACTAGCCGCAGCATCGACTCCACACTTATATCCACACACCATCCCCCAGACGCGCACAATCACCAAAACCGCTACACAACCACACACCACTTCTCGCTCTCCCTCTGCAACAACAAACAACAACGACAACACCAACCCGCAAAAGGAAGAGAATAAGAAGGAAAAAAAAACCCCCCCCCCCATGGGGCGCGGGGTTATGATTTTGCGTTTTTTTTTTTTTTTTTAATTTTTTTTCCCCCGCCCACCCCACGACGGGTCTGGGAGTTGTGTTGCCTGCATTGAAAAATTTATTCTTTTTCTTTGAAAACCCCTCTCTCTAGATCCCTTCTGTAGTTTTTTTCCCCCTTTTTTCTTGGGTTCATTTATTTATTTTTATTTCTATTATTCGTAAACTCTCTTTTTGTTTTTGGGGACGTATGTTTATGTATGTGTGCTATGATCTGTTGTTCTCGGATCGGGGGAGTGAGGAGGGAGGGGCGGTTTTGGGGGGAAAATATAAAAAGGGGTGTCGTAAGATAGCGACAGATTAGAGAAAAATATATCTCTAGAGTAGGCGACTTTTTTTTTCTCTTTCGCTAGAATAACTAACTAGGGTGGGTATATTACAGGGTCAACAACCTCAAGCGGCTGGGCTTGCCCCCCCCTTTTGTATCATGTTGGATTATAAACCGGGGGGTGGGCGGTTGCAACTCCTTAGGCATGGGCAAGGCTGCCGTTGGATGGCAAAAAAGGGATAATGCAAGATTCCAACTCATTCGTGCTTCTTTTCAGGTCATGCAAAAAAACCCGTCATGGCTCTCGTTCGCTATGCTACATGTAGAAAGTCTAAAGGAAAACCTTGCGTGAGTGGCACCATATCCCTTTTTTGAATTTCGGCAACGAAGATGGTGGATAAAAAGAGTAAGTTATCGTTTTGGAACCCCAATGGAGAAATTTTGTGATCCAAAATAGACAATGTTTACACTCTTTGAATCCTCCTTTTTCATACCTTGTGAACGATATTGCTCAAGCAAATATTCTGGTGTCGGCTTGCCTGACGTCAGAGAAAACGTAAAACACCAACCACACGAAACCACCACCCCCATCACCAGAGAATGTAAAAGTGAAATGAGAATCCCCCCTTGGGTACCTGCCGGCTGAGGTAAAGAACAAAAGGCGAAGAAATGGAGCAGACAATCAGAGTATGCCCTATTCCAACCCCTTGTAGAAGATAAGTTTCCAACTGGCTTCGCGAGCAGACGCCTTTGGCCAGTAGACAGTTTGAAGTCCAGCTTAGTGCCTATAATCGTATTGGATGCCAGTTGGTTCCACGCTTATGTCGGTGGTGCTATATGGTATAGACACGGTTCCGGTTCCGCTACCGGACATACCTGATGTGGGTAGGGTACCGTTACTATGAGTGTATGTTGGATGTATACTGTGCTTGGGTGGTTTGTGCGTGTTCTCGGAAGCAGTAACGGTCTACTCCAAAGTTAGAATTGCAATGGGGGAGGGAGACGATCTCTGGAAACATACGACGGTAGTAATTGATCCAGGTTCAGTAACGGTCACCGTGACGGGAGAAGCACACCCGCCCTCGGCGGTACCCACAGCATCCACAGTAACTTGGGGGTCTCCGCCAGTGGGCTCATTGGGGTAGACGGTGATGGTTGTGAAATACGTAGAGGTGCTTGTGACGGTAGTCGTGGATTGCGTGGCATCAACGGCGGCGTTGGTGACATCAGGCTCCACTGTCGAGGTAGGGACGTCTGGGATTGTCACATACTTGGTCTATTGGGGATGGGTTAGCGGGGTTGTTAAAGCGTACCGGTGCTTTCGACTTACATAATATTTGGTCTCAGTGATGGTGTGAAGGGTAGTAGTAGTCACCCATGTGGTGGAGGTTCCATCAACCTTCTTGTAGGACCAAGTGAGTGTGTTGGTTATGGTGATCAAGGTGGGCTCCACAGTCTGCGTTCCGATTCCGGTCCCGGTCCCGGTTACGGCGGTAGGGAGGACAGTGTTCGTGCCGGTACCGGTTGGGAAGTAAGTGGGCGTGACGGTAGGCGTGGTAGTGGAAGGAACAGCTCCAGTTCCGTAGGGTACGACGGTGACGGTGGAGACCATGAACGAGGTGTCGTCGTCATATCCAGTGTCACGGCGGCGGGGGCCACCGAAGCGGGCAGGTGAAGCACAGGCTGTGGCGGCCGCCAGGAGCACGGAGAGCTTGGTGAAGAGATGCATTGTCAAGATCGAAAGCTGTAGGGAGTGAAAAATAGCCAGAAGCAGTCAATGCTTTTCCGCGTCAAGCAGTAGAGACGAGATGCAAAGGTGCCAGACGATCAATGAACGTGGCCGCAGGCTAGGGGGTAGGGCTGAACGAAAGTCGATTCCGCTGTGAGGTGGTGATTGCGATGGTGGCGGGAGCGCAGAAAGGAATGGCTGCAGCTCGAGCAGAGAAAAGAGCGTTGGCAAAAAGAAAGGCAGAAGGGCAAAAAGTGAGTGCAGCCCTGGTGAGAAAGGAATGGCAGAGGGTGAAGAGTAAGGAGGAGAGAGAGAGGAGAGGAGAGGGGGAGAGAGAGCGAGGCGAGTGTTAAATCAGCGCCACCTGAGATTGCGTTTGTTTGCGAGTGGCGGCCGGGAGATTTCAGGAACGGGCGAGCTGCCGACCGGGGTGCAGCACGACTCGCTACGGGCTTGTTTGGCTGGGCCTTGGTAGCGCTACACGATATTAGTTTGCGCGGTGCCCGGAGGGTGTGTACCTGTACATGCGCCATATTGTATGTGCTGTACGGCATACTTGTACGGCGCACGAAGGACCGAGGAGGATACTTGTCCATACGATCCGTCAAGCTGCGGTGGTGGTGAGGGTGGTGAGGGTGGTGAGGGCAGCACCCCTGCACCCGACTACTACTTTTCTATTTGTACAGTACAGTGCATACTTCCAATATACTCTGTACGACGTGCAATATATTTACGGATTGTATGTGCACAGTACATGCAGCAGGGTTGTCAGTGCCAGGACAACACTGCCGGTCGCTTGTCCGATACTCCTGTCACACAGACGCACACATACCCTCCCTCTCTCACTCACTCACTCACTCACTCACTCTCTCTCTCTGCTGCTACGTGCTATATACAACTATCAAACATACCGGCATCTCTGCTCTTCGGTCTCTCTGGACCAGATCAAGAAGGTGCCGCACTGCACTTGCGGGCAGGCTGCGTCGAGCCGCGGCAGTCGACGGCGGCCCGTATTGGTATGTAGGTGCGAGTGCCCCGTATCATCCTGCTTCTTATTTAAAGTTGACCCGGGAAGGTTGGTGAAACGCTGTGGCGGCTTAGTCCAGGAGTTTCAACTCCCTCGCGAGGAAACGTCACCACCACGCTTGCCCGCTTGTCGAAATGAGGTGCCGCGCCTCTGAAATGAGCACGGGAAGTGGTGGAGCTATATCTCGACGGGATAAGTTGCAGTGTGTACGGAGTATCGTGTATGTACGGCCTGTCCCCCACGTTGAAATAATCACTGGTAGAATGCCGAACCCCACTCCAACACAACACATAAGGCCTGTCTGCCCGTCGTCAGCACAGCCGGGAAGTTGTGTTTTGGTATTCACAGAGCACTGGGCTTCTTGCATAGTTACATAGCCTACTACTGGGCCAGTTAGCTGTCGCAGCCCGCGAATGTCATTAAACTATAATGGAAATGAGACTGCACGCTGGCACTGGCAAAGGCACATAATGCCGACGCGTACTCTGTACGCATGCCCCGGTCAGCTTCCCTATGGGATAGTAATAGAGATCGCATTGCCCATGAGAGGCTTTGTCTGAATGCCCACATAATGCTCCGGAGAGATGATTGCCGATTGCTTGGGATTGTTGGAAGGTTGGGGGGAAGGTTGGGGGGAAGGCCTTGGAAGCCGTTCGGGTGAGGCGAAGTCGAAGCTTACCAAAGCAAAGCCTCGATAACTAGTTAACTGCGATAAACCTTCAGCCTCATCTAATCGACATGAAGCATCGTGGTTGAAGCCCCTCTGCCCTACGCCTACCAAGCTTCTTTCTTCAAAATCTACACGACAGCCCTGCTGCCATGTCGGACACGGCTTCAGATGCAGATAAGGTCCGCCAAGCGCCTTTTGAATGTCCACATGGGCGAAACCACGTACTGACTCGAGGTGTAGATTCGCAGCAAGCGCCTCGCAAAGCTGCAGGCTTCAGTACGCGCCGGGGAGGCCGGCGAGAGCAGCGGTAATAGGCCTGCAGCTCCCAAGACTGCGGATCCTCCATCTTCGGATGTGCCCATCCAAGAACAGACGGCCCCAAAAATCAACATAACGAGCTCTGGGGCGTCGGCCGTCTCACCACAACCCCTACCGAACCCATTCACGCAGCTAGGCATGAGTAAAATTGGGGTAGAGGAGGATGGCCTCGCAGCCTCAGGGGTGCCCCTGAAACGGGCGGATATACCGTCATCTAGTGGGTTTCGACCAAAATCCCCCCCAAGCCGGAGGTCTGCTACACAGGCTGGTCCAAAGGAAACACTGGAAGCATGGGAGGATAAGATGCTTGGTGGGATATTTAGGATGACTCTTCAACCAGAAGTGGTGCGGGATACGCATGGGCAAGCTCTGCACTACGCTCCTGGTGTTCGGGGAGATCTTGAGGAACAGCAAGAGGTGGTCCGCCTGAGCACTGGTGTGTTGGACCAGGCAATTTTAGAGGTCGCCTCCAACCTGGGATCTACGCAGCCGCTAGACTTTCTGCTGGCATGCTGGAAGAGAGTGTCACGACTGTGCCGGGGTATGAAAGTCGGGAGGGCGGAAGATGCCAAAAACAAGATCCTAAAGGAGGCTAGACGTATATGCATGAGTTACTGTATTTTTGCAATAACGATGCCGGAGATGTTTGGGTTCGTTCACAAGCCCTGAGTGTGTTGCCTTGGGAGCCCTCAAGCTAATTGCTGCATAGCCAGGATCCACCACCATCAAGTCCCTTAGCGTCTCACCTGCTTCTCGACCCGGAAGACGATTGTGGCGTCTGTCATGATTTTTTAACAGAGATGTCACTGCGTGCTGCAGACGATGAATCGGTTTCCCAAGCTCTGGTCGAAGCGGTGGAGGAACTCAGCAGGCAGCTGGGATCATTAACTTTGAATGACAATTATAAGCCA
>JAJDFE020000082.1:0-44303 GCA_021527465.2 Geoglossum glabrum
AATACCTGAAAAAAAAAATTAGTATGGACGAGGGTTGCGTTAGAAGCTGTGAAACGCAAGTTAGATGGTGTTGTGATGGTATATCTGGGTTAGAGTCTCGACGGCATTGCCCTGGTATTGGAGTTACTCGGAGCCTATACACTTGACTACCACCAGCATCGATGAGCTGCAAGCGGCAACGGGTACGAAAGTCCCCCCGACAACGTGTCTACCGCCTCAGTCAAAGCCTGGCAGGGAAAAAGGACTCACCGGCGAAGCGCCCAACAAGTGGGCACCCGGAGGTTAGGAAGATTTCACTTTTTGCAACCTTTTCCATTCCAGGGTTTCTCCACGGCGGCATTCATGGAATGCACACTTCCCAAGCACGATTGAGCGAACAATGCGGCGTGTCGCAGTATGCGCGGTAGCCGTTGGAGACTTTGTCATATCTGGGCTGCCGCCCATATCGAACATTCTGACGAAATCTCCTTTCTCCTCTAAATAGGGAGTCGTGGATTACAGAGGGGATAAAGTGGGGGGGGTGAGGTTTTTGTTACAATTGAAAAAACTTGGCGTGTTCCTTTCTCCCTCCCCTTACTTCATTGTCACGGTTAGTGTTTTTTCTCAAGAGTTGGGCGGGGGCGACCGTGCAGCGGAAAAGGCGGCGGGAGGCTTTAAAGTATTTGACGGCGAGTTTGCCGGACCCCGCGAGTTTGCCGGGGAAGCAAATTTCTCCACCACCCCACTGCAACCACCCACTCCAAAATCAAATACAGAGCTATGGTCCTAGAAGTTTGCATAGAGGTTCTGTAGTATATAGATAGTTTAAAAATTAAATATTATTTGAAAAGGATAGCAATTGCATGCACAGTATATAAATTTAGGGTGTTGGTACAGCCACTCCAACAATTTGCGCAGCCACTCCAACAATTTGCGCAGCCACTCCAACAATTTGTGCAGCCACTCCAAAAATCTGCGCAGCCACTCCAAAATTTTGCATAGCCACTCCAATCGGTAACAACTCGGATAGCTCATAGTCTGCATGCATGCATCTGCAGCTTCAATGTAGATAGTTAACCTAACCCTATTCTTAAGTCACAAGTCTGCACACAATAAAAATTTTCTTCACAATTACAAGAAGTTCACAATACAATGTTCGATCTGGCACCCCCATCTAACGGTATTTTTCCTACCTACGAAAACCTCTTATCACAGCTTTAAGACCATGCCAAAACCTATGGCTATGCAGTTGCTGTTAGTAAGAGTAAACGGGAGCGAGGAGGTATTATCTGCACTTGATACATTCAATATGTAAAGAGTGGAAAACCTCGAGACCGAGTTATTGATTGTAAGAAACCTTTAATCAGTCAAAAGACTGAATGTCCATTCAGATGCCGAGTATACAGAATAGATGGAATTAAAGAGGAGGAAGTGCAATGGGAGCTTACCGTAATGAATCCAACACACAACCATAGTCCAAGTGATTCTATTGCATATTACCAACATTGTAAGTTTCCTGATACTATTCGCGAACAAGTCGCAGTAATAACTAAAGCTGGAATTGCTCCAAAGCAAATTTCTGTTACGATTCTCCATAATAATTCAGATTTCACTTAGATAATACAAGATATCTACAATTTACGGAGAGAGTTAAGGTCAGAACTACTAGAAGGGCGATCTTCAATTGAAGCTATGCTTCATCAATTAGAAGCAGGTAAGTGGAAATTTAATTATCAAGTTGATCAAGATAGTTATATTACTTTATTATTCTTCATGCATCCTGAATCTCTTGCTTTATTGAAGCATTATCCTAAAGTACTATTAATAAATTGCACTTATAAAACCAATCGTTTTCATATGTCATTGCTTGATATTCTTGGTTCTACTGGTTTAAACCATATATTCTTTGCTGCATTTATATTTCTTTCTAATGAAAAAGAAGATGATTATTCAAATACATTGAAGATGTTACAAGAAGTCATGAATATTCAAGAAATTGCATTTCCAAATATTATTGTTATAGATAAAGATCAAGGACTTATGAATGCTATTGACTATGTATTTCCTCAGTCACATAACTTATTATGTGGTTGGCATATTAGCAAGAATGTTGTAAGGCACTAGCAATGAGGCTCCCACAAAGGAGGCTCATAGCCACGTCGGACTTCCAAAACCGCTTCCAACTGCCAGACGGCGCAACGACGTCAGACCTCCATGAAGACAACATGATCCATAAGCAAGCAACATCTGCAACCGCATACAACTGCCAAGCAAACAATGGAAGCAGCCTTCTACATCCATTGACAAAGACGTCGCTACGAAAACGGTACGCCAGAAGAGCGACATCTGAAAGCAGTCGATACCGATCTGACGACATCGCCGGTAGCAGACGACATCGCCGGTAGCAGACAGAGTCAAGACAATGAGAGTCAGATCAGAGAACGAGGTAGCCGTCGGGGAGCCGGCTGAACCATGTATTTAAGCAGTCCGTTGCCCATAGTAGAATGGGCAGCGATTAGTTCTTCCACACTACAGAATCAAGAGTACTTCTGCTGATCCAACTTCGTTACATTGTCTCTAAGAATACTTTATGACGACTCTACGCCGAAGATCCTCCATCATCTATAAGCCGTCACACTACTAGCTAAGCCCTAAGATCTACGCTATGGTCTTACAAATGTATTAGCTTATAGTCGGGAGTTGAAAATTCATAAGGACAGTAAAGAGGAGGATAGTTTCATGTCTCAATGGCGGACATTAGTATCATCAAATTCAGTTGATGACTATGAAAAGAGATGGTTAGAATTTCAAAAGGAGTGGCAAAGTAGTCCTGCTTTACTTAAGTACTTGTCTAAAATATGGCTTGATGAGCATAAAGAGCGATTTGTATTCTGTTGGGCGAATTGATATCTACACTTTGGACACCACAAAACATCTCGAGCAGAAGGTGCTCACTCTGTTATCAAATGGTATCTTCAGGTATTTACTGGAGATCTCTATAATGTGTTCGAAAAGCTATCTTTAATGTTGACAAATCAACATCAAGAGCATCGAGCGGCTTTGACAACAGCGAAAAATCGAGTACTGCAGAACTTCCGTTCACCTTTATTTGGTGCTTTAGTTGGACATATTACACCATTTGCACTCTGGCATGTATATGAGCAAAAGCAGATTCTCAATCAACTTACATTATATCATCCTTGTCATAGAACTCTTCTAGATTCTATGGGCATTCCATGTTATCATGTTATTCAGGATTGCATTGCTCATGGTCAAGTCCTTTATCAACATGATTTCCATCGACGCTGGTTTTTTACCCCCTCTTCAGAGAAAGTTATTCAGACAGTACCATGACCAATTCTTAATCCTCGTACTGTACAAACAAAGGGACGACCTCAAGGATCTAAGAACCGGCAATCAGTTTTATCTACAGCTCGAAACCTTTCAACGTTTGAAAAGCTATCAGCACTAAAAGAAAAGTCAGCAATTAAGTCTCATAAACGTACTCGAACCGGCCATCATATAATACAGAAAAATCTTTCTCCTGAATCGATTCCTTCTAAGTCACTTTCTTCTGAACCAACAGATAGCAATAGCAGTAGTTATTATTACTCTTCGGAAGATGAGTTAACTGCTCATGAGCTACAAAGATTACAGGAATTTAATGATAAAGCTTTACCATTATGGATGGAGTAGCTTGATTTATTAGGCCTTATACGAGTAACTCAAACCTATACACTTAAAGCAAAAAAAAAAAAAAATTATGTAAGTATAAAACTATAGGACTGTATTAAAACCTTTCTATATAGAAATAACTAATTAAGATAATAGCAAGCAATGGCAGAAGTCAATAGCGGATAGAGGCAAGCTATGCAAGTGAATGCCGGGCAGTGAAGAAGGTAGCTATTGAGAAGTAAGCTATACAGGCAGACGCCAAGCAGGGTAGCTGTTGGAGAGCAGGCTATGTAGGTGAACATTGGGCAGGAAGTAACTGTTGAGGGACAAGCTACATAGTTGGATGCTGAGTAAGGAACAGCTGTTGGGGAGTGGGCTACATAAGTGGATGCTGGGCAAGGTGGCTGTTGAGGGGCAGGCTACATAGGTGGATACCAGGCAGAGAGGTAACTGTTGGAGGGCAGACTACATAGGTGAATGCCAGGTAGGGTAGCTGTTGGGAGGTAAGCTACATAGGTGGACACTGGGCGGTGGAGAAGGCAGCTATTGAGAGGCAGGCTATGCAGGCGGGCACCGGCAAATGGAGAAGGCAGCTACAGTACCTGGACAAAAGTCTTCATGAATTCCTCAATTCGCGACCCCACCACCTCGGTCGGAACACCCTTCGCACCACCATTTCACTACACACCAAAGTCTACTTTGTATATAACTTTGAGAATTGAATTAATAGTACATGAACTTGAGCTTAAAAGGTGCAAAATCCAAAAAACTATATTAGTACTTTGTATACCACCCCTTAGCCTTCCTCACGGCCCTGACCCTCCGCTCCATTGACTTGACCAAATTTTCAAACAGTTCTTTAGGCAGCGCCTCCCAGCCTTCCTGTAATGCCATAAGAAACTGATCCTTAACCTCTTTACTTTCACCTTTAAGCTCTAATAGCTCTGGGTGGTGTTTGTAAATCCAATCTTTTAGGCATGCCCAAATATACTCAATTGGATTTAGGTCGGGTGAAATTGGAGGCCATTCCACCACCTCAATACCTTGCTCTTTAAACCAATTGGTAATAACCCTTGCTGTATGGATACTAGCATTGTCCTGCATGAATACCAGGCCGGGTTCCCATAAAGTGGGCAGCTGATCCTCCAAAACCTCAAGGTATACTGCAGATGTGACCCCTTCACGCTTTGACTCTGGATCTCCTGGCATAAAAACCAATTCTGACCGCCTTTCAGTACTAAAGGCACCCCATACCATCAATGTAAGTCCTTTGCCTTTTTTGTATGGTTGAGTAAAATCTTTTTCCCATTTTTGTGCAGGTGTGCGAAAAACCCATTGTCGTCGCTGTCCCGACCCCAATTCAACACTACATTCATCTGACCATATATAACTCTTCCACTCCTCAACACTCCAGTCTTTTCGTGCTTTGCACCATTCATAACGCTTTTTAGCATGTTCTTTTGTCAAAATTGGTCGCTTTTTGGCAAGCCAATTCTTTATTCCCTGCTTTCTGACAATGCGCACAATTGTCCTATGGCTGCATTCTAGAGCAAGCTCCCTCTTGACATTTGCATATGTAGCTTTTGGATTTTCGTGACAATATCAAAGAATATTGCGTTTTAGGACTTTATTGACTGTAGAGGGCCTACCACTTCGAGGTAGAGACTGTCCCTTTAGGTGTGCGGGAAATAATTGGAGGGTAGACCGGATGGTTGACTCTGGAGTGTGGGTGAGATGCGAAATCTCACAAGTTGGAATGCTTGCAAGATGCATGCCTTCAATCATAGAGCGCTTATGAGGTGATAGCTCTTTTCTAGAGGTCTTTTTCTTTTTTAGGACATATGCATTAGCACTTTTAGGAGCGAGTGGAGTGCGCGGCATTGTGGAGAGTGTGGATGGTATGGTCGGAAGATGCGTCGCGAGGTAAGTGAATTCGCGAAGACTTTTGTCAGGGTACTGTATTAAGAGGCAGACTACGTAGGTAGGTGCCAGTGAGTAGAGAAGGCAGGCTATGCAGATGGGCGCCAGGCGACGGAGAAAGCAGCCATTAAGAGGCACACTACACAGCCGGGCGCTGTGCACCGGAGGAGGCAGCTATAGAGAGGCACATCACACAGCTGGGCGCTGGGCGGCGGAGAAGGCAGGTATAAAGAAGTGGACTACGCCAGTAGGCGCTAGGTAGTAGAGAAGGTAGGTATTGAGAGGTGGGCCACGCTAGCAGGCACCAGGTGGTGAAGAAGGTAGTCATGGAGAGGTGGGCTATATAGCCAGGCACTGAGCGACGCAGAAGGCAGGTATGGAGAGGTGGGCCACGCCAGCAGGTGCCAGGCAGTGAAGAAGGCAGCTATAGAGAGATGGGGCATGCAGATGGGCGCCGGGCAGTGGAGAAGGCAGGTATGGAGAGGCAGGCCACGCTAGCAGACGCCAGGCAGTGAAGAGGCAGCCATGGAGAGGTGAGCCACACAGCTGGGTGCTGGGTGGCGGAGAAGGCAGGTATCGAGAGGTGAGCTACGCTAGGGGGTGCCAGGCAGCAGAGAAGGCAGCCATTGAGAGGCACACCATACAGCTGAGCGCCAGACGACGGAGAAGGCAGGTATGGAGAGGTAGGCCATGCCAGCGGGTGCCAGGCGGCAGAAAAGGAAGGCTTGAGAGGTACATAGCACTAGCAGGCAGCAGCGGGTAGAGAAGGCAGGCCTTGGAAGTATATAGCTACAAGCAGCTGGAGGATGCATCTAATAGCAATAGTTAGCAGGTGGAAAAGCAACAGGTATGATAGCCAGTAGCAGGCAACAAATGGAAAAGACAGACAGATCACAGAGCTACGTAGGTGAGCAGCAGCATGTACCCAGAGGCAGATTGGTATCTACTAGTCAATTATAATTCAGACAATCTTTCTACTATAAGTCTAAATGTCTCCGCACAAAATACCTATGAAATAGAATAGAAATGGCCACGCAAATACCCATGCGCAAATAGTAGATCAAGTGTTCATTTTTATTGACCAGTAGATAAAGAAGATGAAGAAAGAATGAAAAAAAATGAAGAGAATTGATCCGTAGAAGAATATTTAAATAAAATTTATTAAGGGGCAAATTGGAGTGGCTGTGCAGATTTTTGGAGTGGCCGCACAGATTTTTGGAGTGGCCATGCAAATTGGAGTGGCCGCACAAATTTTTGGAGTGGCCATGCAAATTGTTAGAGTGGCTATACTGACACCCTAAATTTATGAGACAGACTTAATTTTCCTTTCTAGCTTTAGACCTTTGTTATTATATCAGTATATGATGCATCCCTACCTGGTCCAGCTACAAGGACCTTCCTTAGTCTCTGGATATATGGTTCTGATACTTCAGAAACCTCAGAATTTGAGATATCAGAAGATATAACCATCACTCTGAAACTAATATTTTCTATTTGAAATGAAAATACTCTAAATTTATTAAATGGTAAACCAACCTTCTAAATCTAATACTTAAGCTTCAGATCTACTTTCTGATACCACTGGATTTCTAGATAGTACTATAACCTTTCTAGTTATCTTCTTGCTCTTACTTTTCTCTCTTATCTCCCCTCTCTACCCTTTACACTTTCTAATAGCTATTTTAGCAAGTTCCCTTTATTTTGTATTATACTCCTCAAAAGTTTTATTGATATTATCTTGAATCAACAATTTAGTATATCCTTAATGCTTTTTGTTTATTCTAACCATACTTTTTTAGTAGTTTGTTTTTATATTAAGATACTTTTTTAAGGAACCAGTTGTAAGACCGTAGCTTAGATCTTAGGGCTTAACTAGTAGTGTAACGGCTTAGAAATAATGGAGAATCTTCAGTATAGAGTTGTTGTAAAGCGTTCTTAGAGACAATGTAACGAAGTTAAGTAATTTGGATCAGCAAAAGTACTTTTGATTCTATAGAGTAAAGAACTAATTGTTGCCTATTTTACTATAGGCAGCAGACTGCTTAAATACATGATTTAGCTGGCTCCCCAATAGCTACCTTATTCTCTGACCCAATTCCCATTGTCTTGACTCTTTCTGCTATCGGCGATGTTGTCAGCTCGGTGTCTACTGCTTTCAAAAGTCGCTCTTCTAGCGTACCGCTTTCGTAGCGACGTCTTTGTTAATGGGAAGTAGGAAGCTGTTTCTGTTGTTTACTTAGCAAGTTGTATATGGTTGCAGATGTTGCTTGCTTATGAATCTTGTTGTCTTTGTGGAGGTCTGATGTCGTTATGCCGTCTGGCAGCCAAAAGCAGTTTAGGAAGTCCAATGCGGTTATGAGCCTCTTTTATGAGAGCCTCGTTGTGTAAGGCACTAGCAATAAGGCTCCCACAAAGGAGACTCATAGCCGCATTGGACTTCCAAAACTGCTTCCAACTGCCAGATGACGCAATAACATCAGACCTCCACAAAGACAACATGATCTATAAATAAGCAACATCTGCAACTGTATACAACTGACAAGCAAACAACGGAAACAGCTTCCTACCTTCATTGATAAAGACGTCACTACGAAAGCGGTATGCCAGAAGAGCGACTTCTGAAAGCAGTAAATACTGATCTGACGACATCACCGGTAGCAGAAAGAGTCAAGACAATGGGAATCAGGTCAGAAAACAAGATAACCATCGGGGAGCCAGCTAAACCATGTATTTAAGCAGTCCGCTGCCCATAGTAGGATGAGCAGCGATTAGTTCTTTACTCTACAGAATCAAAAGTGCTTCTGCTGATCCAAACTTCATTACATTGTCTCTAAGAACATTTTACGATAACTTTATGCCAAAGATCCTCCGTCGTCTCTAAGCTGTCACACTACTAGTTAAGCCCTAAGATCTACGCTATGGTCTTACACATTGCTAGTAACTTATACCAGTCTTATAATTAGCAATAACCTTCTATATCTGAATCTGAATTTTAGACTTACTTAGCTTCTCCAGAATATTTAATAGAAGCTCCTTGGAACTATCCTGAAGTAATAGCTGCTCTAAATACTTCAATATCTAACAAGATTCAAATGATTTCTTAGGGGTTTTAATGGTTCTAATTGGTGATTATGACTTTTTTTGATATACGATATCCTTATTCAGCCTGATTTGAACCTTTCTTTTATTATATAGTATCAATTCAGTACCTGCTCAAGCTCCCTTGATATTTTAAAAGATATATATTTATTTCTTAACTTATTAAAGTAATAAAATGAAGTCTTTTCTAAATATAACTAAATATCCTCTCTTAAACTACTTAGCAAGTATGACACCATAATGGTACTATAGAGGACTAAATAAACAAATATCTAGAGGCTGGATAAGGTGAGTTGAATATGTTAGAAGTACAAATATCAAAATTTGATACCTTTAGGTAAAGTCAAGAAAGAGGTAATTGCAGTGAGATTCATAGTCATTTAGAAGAAAAAATAGAATAAAAGAAGTAAAATTACTCAGGACATGTCCTAGGTTCAAAAATTTGTTTTAACTACTCAAATCCAATCTTATTTAATGTCCAGCACTTGGAAAAATGTCCATAAATCTATCCAGAATCTCCTTGACTCCTAATATATATTCTAATATAATAATTGACCTTCTTTATAATTACTAAAGAGAGCAACACCACTTCCTTAGTAGATACACATTCTAGTACAGTAATTAGCTTCCTGTTACTGTTGGATTGACAGGGTCAATCGTGCTGAGGTGATCACGTCGATTGGTGGTACGTACGTACTGGGTTCTGGTATGGTAGTAGTGGACTTGATTAGACTACTCTAGCTACGGGTGGCACGGCCTATATGCGTGCCTGCCGCCGTGTTAAGCATACGGCAGCACATATAACACGGCGCCGCGCTACCGTGTAGCGCGGCAGCGTTCACACAGTTACCATCTTGAGTATACTTAGGATCCTTTCTATTCTTCCTGCAAATCACTTTATACTTAGCTGAAATTCCTAATAGGAAGCCTTTTTTATCTATATTCTAGATATTAACCTTTTTAATTTTATACTCTTTCAGTACTTTAGGAAATAGCTTGAAGTAATGCTCTAGCACTCTGAGGTTGCTAGCAGCACTTCTCTAGTATTCTGGGCATTGACTAAACCTGACTTGAAGTTCTGAGTGGTGCTTAACATATCGCTACCGCTCGTTTTCCCGTAGCATGTAGGCACACGAAGCAGGGCATTGAGCATACTACCCACCGGCCCCGATACTCTCCACAATACTGTACATAACCTAAGGAGTTTGGTTTAGCGGCTCTTATTTATTGATTTGAATCGGAAATCATTATATTGGAATTTCGAAGGTTTATGACATGGTAAGCGAGCGCGCTTTTTGGGGCGAGCTGGGCCTAGTAAAAGAAAAAAAAAGCTAGTTATTTACGTGGAAATGTAAAAATCAAACATTATATTTAGGTCTCGACGTTAACTAACGTTAGCTAACCTTGTAGGGTGTCTGTATAAAAAAAAAACAGAAAAAGGAATACTAATTAGACTACTACCCCCAAGGGGTTTAAGATTCTAATGTAACCCTTCCATAATTAACCAAATCCCCTAACCGCGACGTTTTCCACCGCACCTCCAGTCTCCTCAGAGACCACAGTCTCCATATAAGCATAAGCAGCACCACAAAAGGCGGGATAGCATACACCAATGCCGCCAGCGACCCGCTGCCAATGCGCCACGCAGATATCTCGGCACTCCCGGGGGTGTTGACCATAGCAGTATTGTTATCATATATGCGAGACACTACCATTGCGGCCGCAACCCCAAGGAAGTCTTCCAGCGCATTCTTGGATTCTTTGAAGGCCCAAGGCGGTTGGCGTGGGGAAAAGCCGTCGTCTGGGGTTGGATTTAAGGCGCTTGCGGCTAATATTTGGCTCCATCCTGACTGGCCATAGCCTTCTGATATAATCTGGTGACTGCTGAGCGCCGCCAACGCGATTCGGGCCTCGCTGGCCGCTGGGATTCCTGCCGGCCCCTCGCAGGTCTCATTATACCCGAAGAGGACTTTGCCGAATGTGGCGCTTGAGTCGTTGAAGTTGAAGGTGGGTTGAAAATCGAGGTAGACCTTGCGGTAGGCAAAGGTTTGGGCGTTTACGTCGACGGTGCAGGTTACAGGGAAACTATCGCCCGGTAACCCCGGGGGGGGGGGAAGGATCGTTGATCATCCCGGCGAGGAGGTCTGCGTATCCACTGGCCGCGCCTATGACGATAGTGACCTGTCCCAACGTAGGCTTCATACAAATACCTTTCACCATAGCGCTCTTATTCCGTGGATTCAGCCCCTCGCTTAAAAGCCAGTCGTCCGAGGCATCGCATCTCCCATTTTCGGAAACAGCATACATGGTATTATTATGTTCTGGTATTAGAACATCCCCTCCTCTGCGGCAGGAAATGGGATTCCGCTGCATGACAGGCACGCATTGCGTGGTTCGGAGCAGCCCCTGTTGGTATCGCCTAGATAGCGAGATGATTTCCTTGTCACGGCTAGCGGCCCAGCCGTATATAGATGCAGGGGCACCAAGAGCGGAGGAGCGCACAGCGACACCCATATCAGCGTAGGCGAAGTTAGAGGGATTTTCGTTGTTTATGTTCCCGAAGAGGGTTGTCGCTTCATAGATGGGACACAGGATGCGGTCTTGATAGACGGTATAGTAACCGCCCCCCTCGACTTCCCAGAAGGATTGGTCGAGGGGCTTTGTGGTGAGGACGCCGGCGCAGAAGTAGTCGCGTCCGTTGGGGATTTTAGGGTGGTACTCGACGGTGCGGGCATCTGGGTAGAGGCTGAATCCTGTAGTGATACACGAGATCAATAAACCGGCAGTGATGTATGTCAAGTCAATCTTAAAATTCGCAAGTGAGCCCCAGCGCTCACGGATCTGCGCAATTCCTAATGTAGTTCTCCACCGCGTATTCAGAATATCCCATCCTGCAGCCCCGCCCCGCTCCTCGAGCAACCTATCAACCTCTCTTATCCAAAGAACTTTAAGCTGATTCCTAATGAATGTTGCAAGGAGGGTGGCGAAGATAGCGATAGAGAAAGTATAGATGTTTGCTTTGAGGAGGTCGTACCCCTTAACTCTGAAGAATTTGGGACGGGTGAAGACTGGCGCGATCAGCGCGAGGGTGATGAGGAAGGTGGCTATTAGTGCTAAGACGGGCCCCCTGATATTGCGGCGTCGGTAGGAGGGGGCAGGAGAATGGACAAGTGGCTTTTCAGACGCGGTGGAGGGAGGACGAGAGACATGGGTGCCTGAGCTAAGAGGCAGGGTCCAGGCCTGGGGGTTGCCCTGAGGCACTTGGATATACTGCGGCTTGGAGGACATTGTGTGCCTAGTGTTTTCCCTAGTAAGTCTCAAGTCAGCATTTCGTGTCTTCTATTAGGACGACGGGGCAATTCTCACAACTTCTCTCCTCCTTTACTCCACAGCCCAGCTACTTAGTATGTATGCAAAAGCCTCCTACAACAAAATCGCCAGACAGCGATACTTGCGAAAGGAAAAACGGATGCCTCTATCAGAGAAGTGATCCCCCCGCCGGGGGAAGCTCATACTATATCCCCCGTCAGCCTTCCTGTCACCTCGACCTAGAATGCAAGGCTGAGGAACCTGTCCTCCATCCGGAAATGATAGCGCCACCAAGCTCATGTTCTCCTATTCTAGACTCTACGCCGGCTCGTCACGAGAGTTGAGGAGCAGCGCAATCGGGAGCCAATGTCTCAGGCTCCTCAGGGCGTGAGGTTTTACGGGCATAGCTTTGGCTTGGCTTGGCTTGGCTGGGCGGTTTGCGGTTTGCGGTCTGCGTTCTAGCTGAGGGAGGGTGGTCGAGTTTCTCCGGTAAGCTCCTGTGAGTTGGGTTGGGCGGCTCCCTTGGCCATAGCGAGCCTCATCGCATTCCGCCCGCGTTCTCCTAATGAAATCAGACAGAGATTCTGGTTCATGCTGATGATATTATTTGGCATACAGCCCTGTTCCATTTTAGGCTATACATACACAACAAGTTATACCAGGGTCTATGGCCAATGATGCGCTCTAGCATCCGGACGTCGGTCTCCGGTGGCGCAACCAGTGGCGGAGCGGGAAGGAAATGACGGGAGATCCACAAACTCTGATTCGCGCCATGCTGAAGCGCGGGAGACTTTGTGGCTTTGTTGGCGCGCCAGCGTGCCCTTTCTGTTGCTCGCCTCTGTCCTTTGCAGCTACGAAAGTTAAGCTGTCTCGAATAACAAGAAGGCGCAGACAACCCTTCCATCTCCGAACATCTCATCTCCAGCCAAATAAATCACGGAACCTCTTTCTAATTGTATCTCAACACTCTCTTGCCCGGATTTAGCTCTACACTCTAAATCACCGATTTTGAGGAGGGGCATAGTGACAGCACTAGACCTGGTACCTATAGAGAACACTCCTCTGCTATAGAGGAATACCTGTGGCTCGTAGGTTTTTGAATATCGATATGCAAGCCCATTACCGGTAGCGCGGAATAGGAGCAAGCCAATTTGTACTAGCTCCTATTTCGTTGCCTTGGCGCTCTGTCGCCCAACAAGATTTTTTTCTACCCACGAGCTTCATAGAACACACTCTGTACATGTACATAGTGCCAATTCATCAATTCTACGCTCTATCTTCAACATAGGTGAGGGTAATTTCTTTGGGTTTGAGAATGTTGGCAATAGAGGGATTGCTCGCAGCCTGTTCATCCGTTAGCGCGGATTGAGTTTGTCCATAGTTGGCTTTTCTCGCCTTACTGTTGCGGTGATTCTCGGAATACTCTGTTGCGACTTCTGCAGGAGATTCAACCTCATGATCGATGGGGTGGGTCGTACGGAGGCGGCCAGCGCAGAGGCGGTCTGAGTAGATGTTTAGATATCATCCTCATGTTTCTGGGTTAGAAACGCTTCTGTCGGTGGTGTAGGGTCGACGAAATCGTTGTTAGACATCGCGAGACCCTTTTTCTTTCGATGACGAGGTTCCGAGGGCCGGAAATTAGACCCCAATACATAACCACGCGATTGAGAACCGCGTTTGGGATTTTGAGAATTCTCTGCGACGAGTCAGCAGAAGTCGACTGCCTTACCAGATCGCCAGCCTCCACCCTGCCCAAAATTCAAGTCGGGACACACTGAGAAAGATTTATTCTGTCTTTTCCCCCGCTAGTGAAAAATTGTGGATTTAAGACCAATACAACCTACTTGTTGGCGCAGCCGCTCTATTGGGTCGGTCGGGTTCCCCAAAGTAATGTAAACAATGGCCACAACGTGGATTGTAGTCATTCGCTGCAAATGCAGAATTGTGGGGCTCAGTTTCGCCAAGACGTCAGCTGAGCGAGTTCTTAGTACTCCGTACCCCATACCAGATTCCATTGCTCTTTCAAGCGGTTTTGGGAAGCTCGAGCATCGCTCTACTTTGTCCGCCCCGGGTAGAATGTGGTCTACCGCCGGTGCTCAAGTGGCTCGGCCATCCTCTTCGGGATAAATTATCCTGCAGCACGAACAAACCATTCGGGCCCTCCGGCAGGTGTTTGCTGGTATCGTCCAACTCCTCAACAATGCTAGTAATCATTTCGGGGAAACCTTGAGATGTGTCCTGGACAAACCGTAGGACTAGGATGCAGCGAATCTTTGAGCGACTCGCCCGATATTCTTTCCGATAGCATCGCCGATGTGGCGTCTGTCACTGGGGCGTATTGAGCACCCTAGTACGGATTTGTAAAAACTCTCTGTCCCGGACAGAGAGTTTGAGCGAATCTGTACTAGCGTTCAATGTGGAGGTAGCAATATTGTACGGAAGCCCGCAGCTTGGAATAAACCCACAGCCTTGTGGGCGCCCAACCTGCTGGTTAAGAGGTATACCAAATTGTCTGTTCGAGAGAGTTTAGAGCCTAATTTTTTCCACTTGGCTGATTACCTTCTTTCAAATATCGACATATTGCCAGGTCACGAGTGGGCTCGCCTTTCGGAGGTGATCATTGAAAACGATGTCTGGTATATATATATTGTCAAACCACCACCCACCTGCTTCGCTAGCAATGTTGTACATGACTTCCCCTTGCCAACAGATGAGAGGATAATTTAATCCACCTTCTCTCAAACGGATCAGTATCACATCTTTCACCTTATGGTTACCACTGTTTTCGTAATCTGGTCTAAACATGGCACTTGTTCTTTTCATACCAAGCAGCAATGACTTTGAAAAAATGGTCATCGATCTTCAGGAAGTGCAAACTATCCCCCCACTCATAGATTTGCCTACTACGGTAAATGCCAGATTGACTTCAACACCCACTTGGGGTACACCTCACCTTCTTGCTCTAAATGTCAGAGTGCTTTTAGACCTGGGAAATGATCGCATCATCCCGAGCAAGCATATTACCCAGGATGTATTCCCAACATCCGCGGTATTCAGTTTCAATTGTCGATCTCATCCTGCAGTCACAGAGATTGGATGGCCCACGAGGCCGTCAGTTTCGCCAAGACAAAATTTGGTGGCGTTTTTACATCGTGTAAAAACGCCACCAAATTTTGTCTTGGCGAAACTTCGAGTAGATAGGGAGCCCATCTAGCCCCCAAAAGCTTCACTTAGGTGAGGCTGGAAGCCATTCAATAGATTGGACGCATACTAAGGGGGATTTAGGCCAGCATAATCACACGGAGATCCCCAAAACGCCTTTACTATCAGCCGCCCAGGTCCAACACTCTCACCAACCATCCGAAAACTCCGCCATTCCACACACAGAGGAGTATGACCCTGACAACAGTTCTCAACCCGGCCCGCCATCCACAAGGTATGCGATCAAGGGCCTCCAGCCGTGACATTTAGCACATAGCCGCTCTCCGATACATTTTGGGTTCCCTTTTCTCCCACCACGAGGAACTCATTATCATATGTTGAGCTTCCGAGAGATAAGAAGCCCCTATTAACTCCATTTCAGAACGTCTTTTTCTTCGTTCACTAAATACAATATGTAGTTCCAAAACTTTCCAGTTCCTAAACCGCTAAAAATCCCGGGCAGTGTTGCCTCATCGCTCAACTGCCCCACATGGATATCATTCGAGAAGGTGCAGCTGAGGGCCTCTTCCAACGGAAGCGGAACTCGGCTCACCTGCCATTCTCTCCGGAAATCCTGTACGAAGGACTTGTCCATCAATTGAGCGGCCATCCCTTACAGCGATTCCGTCTATTCCTGAGACCCGGCGGTACACGAATGACAAGCTTTCAATTCATAAGCTCGACCACTTGTGGAACAGAATGCGGAACCTACCATCGAAACCCAGAAACCGCGGTCCTTAGAAGATATTAGGGTACCCATAAATTCTCTTGAAGCTGCTTACGAGACTTGGGGAAAGGAGCTTGCAACGGATACCAACGGCTGAAGACCGAATGTGACAGATTGACCACTGGGCCTAAGCCTTGCGCAAATTGCGCAAATTGGGTGTTAGACAGTGTACGGCCTGCGGATACCAAACTACCCGATAGTTTAACCAAACTGAAGACAGATTAGCCATCAACTTGCATGCGCTCTCTATTCTGATTTCGGGAAAACATACGTCTCATTGACCATCTTGAACTCGAGCTTCGAAGCTCTGGCCTTCGGTTGCTTCTCGCCTCCATTACCTACTTCAATCTCCGCTGGCTTGCTTTCCTCCTTGCTAGGCACAGCTCGACTCAAGACCTCCAGAAGCTGTTGGATGTAATGCGGGGAGATTATGGGACCCACAGACTGGATGGGGGTCTGCGGGGGTGTATTCGGCTTTGATGAAGTTGGCACGGTCTTTAGAATCGTCGAGGCTGATGCCATAGCTTCAAGTGAAGGGGTATAGTTTTTTCGGGGGGAGTATAGAGGGAGTCAAGTCTAGATATGTGGGGCAGCGTAGTCTAAATTAAAACCGTATCATTGCCTATTATACGTTCCATCATTCGCTGGCACTGTCTTAGCAATGCAGCTCGCCTTGATCGAGGACATGGAGCTTACTCGGGGAAAGCCCATCAAGAGCCTGCATTAGGGAAGTTCACCACAGGCATAAGAAAGCCTATGGTGGGGCGCGATGAAACTCTTCACGGGGCGACCATTTAGAAAAGTCCACCGTAGGGATGCATCGGGTTGAAAAGCCCATTGCAGTAAAGCTCACAAACTATTGTAACCAAGCCGAACATTAGGAATAGACCACAATAACCCATCAAAGCGGAGAGCAGACCGCCAAATCAGAGAGCAACAGAATATCAGAGAGGTGGAGCAACGCTGAGGGAAAGCTTATTAAAGGACGCCCTTTAGAAAAGCGGGCTGCAGGGCATTCCGTCCACCTAGAGGGGCCTCGTCGCTAGACGTTTGCAGACCAATAAATCTCTAGTAGAAAATAAAAGAAAATATGTTGGTGGGAAATTCCCCAGGTTGGGGGAAACCCTTGGGTGGGGGATATCGGGGGAAATCCCTCAGGTTGGGGAAAACCCATCACTAGAGTTGGGCGGGGGAAATCTCACAGGTTGGGGAAAACCCATCACTAGAGTTGGGCGGGGGAAATCTCACAGGTTGGGGAAAACCCATCACTTAGGTTGGGCGGGGGAAATCCCTCAGGTTGGGGAAAACCCGTCGCTAGAGTTGGGCGGGGGAAATCTCACAGGTTGGGGAAAACCCGTCGCTAGAGTTGGGCGGGGGATTTCGGGGGAAATGGCCATGCGATGTCATCTGCGACTGAAAAGTTGATTTGTGGCACCAAATATCTGGGTGGGGCCGTGGACGACGGCTAGTTTTTCCTTAGAATGTTGCCTCGGGGCCTCACAAATCTGTTCTCTACAGCCCTCTCCCTTCTATAATCACATTTTGAGATATGAACCTGCCCACTAATTGGTGCGGAAAAAACACTCGTGACTCTGGAACGGAAAAGGAGGGCCCACAGTGATCGGCACCTAATTGCCGTGGGGCGTTGGAGATTACCATCTGTAGGCTACCGCCCTGGCCTAAATAGCCAACGAGTACTGTCAAAAATCCCCATACCCGTAAGAAATTTCCAATTCTTCTCCCCCCCCTCGAAAAAGGCATCGTTATGGTTGAGTCTGGTACCCCAGAAATATATTTCAAAGGAAAGAACAATCTAGAAATACTGACGAGACACAGGTTCGGGGAACCCCGTATTGCGACCAAGCAGGATGTTCTGCGCATCACCGAGATCCTCTTAGCCGCCTTGCCTCAGGACCATTCTTTTTTGTATCTCCACCAGTGCCGCAAGGAATTCCCTGATGATCACCAGTTCCGCTGGTGGGTTCGGGTATATAGAGCCCTCCTCAACCCGCGCTATCGAGTCCTCGTGCTGGAGCTGGCGGATAGAGTAGGTGAGCGGGTGGGGAAGTCGTGGGCCGTCTCGTTTGCGATTTAAGAGAGAAAGGGCAATTCGGGCAGTGAGAGTGAGAGCAGGGACCAGATAGCCACCGACTGTTTGTTTTACATTGCCCCTTATTTGCGCTGAACTTAAACTTACCACTAAACGCTCTGAATCTCCTCTCATAGATGCTATCTCCATCATTACCGCTGAACAGCCTAATGGCCGGCGCGATGTATCTACCGCCCGTCAAGAAGCCTGCATTGCAAGTCTTCAAGACACCGATAAAACCTTCGACGCCATCTCTCAAGACTGTCTCCAAATAGAGCTTATCTGCACGGACTCGGACTTCCAGCGTCGTGGCACTGCCTCCAAGCTTGTGCAGTGGGGTAATAACGAGGCTGTCATGGAGGGGGTCAAGATGGTATCAGTGACGGCGAGCTCCTTGGGACAAATCCTATATCAGAAGCATATATTTAGTATTATACGGTGGGATTCTGTGCGGGTGGAAGGGGAGGAGGGGGGGTCAACTACTGCAGAGATATTCCATGTACTTACAGGACTGGGGGAAGACAAAACAGTGCAGCAAGGCGCGAGAGAATAATCAATGGGACCCCCCCACACTAGTATATTGGCAATGCTGGTACTGAGGCCGTCTGCACCGGGAGTATTGCAATCCTTGCAAATGTGGTTATTTGTGACCTCCTGTTGCATATGCTGTGGGTTATCAGCAAGTGTCACTCTCGAGAGACTTTGCGGACGCACCGATAGACTTGGTATTCCGATACTTTCCCGAAGTTTTCTTTAAGGGTGGGAAGGACCGCCGGTTTATGTAGACGGCCGGAGACTGATTATTTCTCGCGGTGGGGATATCAGCCCTTTGGGGGCTCCTGAATCGGCTGGCAAAAACCCGGCCAACCGCCGCACGGAAGCAAAGGAGAGCACGAGGATTGTAGGAGTGTTATGATAAACCCTACAGTCCACCTCATACCCGCATTGTGATTCCTGTATGAAATCAGGACGGCATTCTAGCCCGATTTGCAATTGTAAATACGAGTTGATTTTCCTGGTCCCGGGCCTGCACTACCCAAATCCTTTGGGGTTTTTCTGACCCACATTAAAGGGGAAGCAAAGCAATATGTGTGACAGTACAAATAGAAAATAGAGGAGCCTCGCGGTTTGCGGCATTAGGGCGCGAAGCCATTTTGCCGACCGGCCCACCGCCTGGCTTGCCGGGCGACAAATCAACCATAAGACTCAAACGGATGCGCTTGAGGGTGTCGAGAACCTGTGGCGGGTCAAGTCTAGCTGCCGGATATTGGAGAGGAGGCTTACGTTGCTTGACCGTGGACAGGACCTGACCTGTGAGCCCCCATTAGAGGGTCACGAACGCGGAACAGCTCGCTAGACGACCGACACGTAAGCGCAGTCCAACAGAGAGAATATCGGGAGACTTTTCGGCCCTACAATCCCAGACGTTTATACACTTACAATGCACTGGCGATGTAGCCTATCCTCCCCCATGGGAGATCAACGCCGAGAAAGAAGGGGAAATTGGCCCGTCAGCTGGCCCTGGATCGACGCCACGAATCCCCACTCCACCAGTCGCCAACGGCATGCAAAAGATGCACTTGCGTTATGCAATGCGAGTGACGACTGTTCAGTTGTATCTCTGAGCTGCTCCTGCTCCTGCTACAATGCAATCGATACACATCCTCCTTCGAAGTCTCGACCGAGTCCGAAGAGCGAGAATGGGTTCCGCAAACAGCGTCCAGGTGTCTCAGCAGCCATCCCCCCGATTTACGGCTGCCAGCTAACCCATAGTAGCAGCGAGAGGCTTATCGGGTCCGCAGGCTAAAGTTCGGCGGGGTGGCTCGGGTCGCCTGCTTGCTTGAAGAAGATTTAGGCTCCACCAGAAGGTAACGTGCAAAGCCAGTCGCGGTAGTCATATTAAAATGTGGTTAGACCAGCATGATCATCCGGAGATTCTCCAAGTGCCTACGACCAGCGGTGCACTCGCCTCCGATGAAGAGAGTACTAGTTCATTTCCCGACAACTCCGGCTCCGGTCAACAGAATATCACTGATCTCTATCTTGATACGTACGCCCTATCATGGTGCGACTCTGCTGCTGTATCTTAGAGGCAATCCAAACTCCGCCGGTGTTCTCCAGGGGTTTCTGCTGGCACTCGTTGCTATGATTAAAGCTGAGAAGCGGCAATTGAAATCCTCCAGTTCAGATGGTTTCGATTTTGGCATCATGAGGTCAAGGTAATGCGTTACACAACTGCTGGAATTTCTGGAAGAGGTGAAAATTTTGGGGGGTAATCGCTAAAGCGGTTGGATCCTGATATGAGCCACTCTGATAAGGGAGGGTGGAAGCGAGAGTATAACAAACTTGCATGGTGTCGAAAGACTCTAAGCCAAGAGCCAGAAATTCAGAAATCCGCACCCCCACGGGTTGGACAAGATACGGAAACGTGGGCTTTTCAGTCAAAGCTTAAGCTCCGGGAGAGGATCTTTGGGTTCTTCCCATACAAAAGGGAAGCTACCTCCTCCTTGAGCCGCTCAAGCATCTGCCAAAAGAGTCGCTCGACCGATCTGCCAAGGGAGTCGCACAGCCGACCCACACACCGAGTCGGCTTTTCAGAAAAGATGGTTGGTTCGCTACAAGAACCAACCCTATGGGTAGAAGAGGCCGTGAAACAGGGTGGACCTTATAACGCACCCAAGGGATCTAGTCCTCAACCTTTGTATTAGCCTTACAGAGTCCCGCAGCGGCACGTTTGCCCCCTGTTCCCCTAACGGTCGCGGTCGAACAGCGCATAGGCCCTAACGAAATGTTCAGGGAATAAATTGATATGCACAATAACTCCAAGCGGTTAGGAGCTGGGTTAGGTTCGGCGTTGTCTAGACACTTCATTGTCCACACCCCCCCCCCCCCCCGTATAGCCCAACCAACAAGATATATAACCTTTGTTGGGCTTGGAACAGCTATCATCCTTCTCGAGCCTCCAGCTCCCCCCCCCCCGTTCTGCGAACCCCCTCAAAAAAACTCGGATTTTTCATCAAACTAAAAAAAAAATCGCAGTCGGTAGAGGATAGTAGCGGTAGACCAGGCGACCATTCCCTGGATCTCCTAGGCGTATGTTTTTTTTTTTTTTTTTTTTTTTTTTTCCCAGCCGGAATCTTCAAGACCCCCAAGGCAAAATTTTGCTGTGGGGAAGATCGGAAGAGGTTGCTTTATTAGTAGTACTTTTTTTTTTTTTTTTTTTGTATTTATTTGATGTATATCTAGCCATCTTATATTCATTTGCTTGTATTTGACTATATTGTATGTATGTATATATATATACACATGCTACTTTTTAGTCCCTTACCAGTGTAATAATTCCAAACCAGATACAAAAGTGCTCGATCCTTGCACGGGTCACCCGTCCTAGTCGCACTTACCCAATAGGCCGCCGGTGCCCGGAGATCCGCTGTTGTCGTTCTGCGGCCAGGTAAGGCTGCGATTGCGTACAGAACCGAGCGTTTGCTGATAATTAAAAAGCGGTGGTTGATTTTTGCGGCACGGCTGAAGCCCCGTCGCTCGCCTCGCACACGAACAACCAACGCTGAGTTAATGTGATTGGATGCGACAGTTGCGCGTCGGACGCAATCCAGCCAATTTCCGGGGGGGGGGTGGGCGTCTAAGCCTCCACCTCACCTTTTTCCATTGGCTGGTTCTACTCCACATTGGAGCCATCAACTTGACAAGGGGTTGGGTGCTCGACTCCAACATAAGCATTGGCATGGATAGGGATTGGGTATTCCGCTCCGTAGAGTCTTACGTATCCGACTCAACATTGGCTATAGATATCCCGCTTCGCACGGTAGTTAGGTGTCTGATTTAATTGGCTTTAGGCATTCAACGCCCCTGCTGCACGAGTCGTCTGCATCAATTTTCGGCATGAAGCCCAAATGCCCTCGAAGTTTTTTGACACTCTGCAGAAGCTTCGGTCATATGAGAAAAAAAAAAAAAAAAAGAGGGTCCCACTCGAAACCTCCTTCTCGACAACCCGGTAAGGTCTATACCTCATGTTGCGGGATATTAGCTGGCGGGAATAAGAGGGTTCTTCTGCAATACTCCTCCATGCACTCCAGAGCCGTTCAGTAAGGAATACAGCCAAAAAAAAAAAAAGGCGCTATCGGGAATATCACGGTATTGTTTGTCTCTTAGGATTAAAGACGTCGTTGACAAAACTAGAGGAGATCAAGTGCCCCTGCGACCAACCCCCCTCTGTCGGAAAGCCGGCATTGCGGTCCCGGTGCCAGTATGGTAAGTTTGTTGTTGACGCTAGTTGCTTCTTAGCCCGCAGTATCTCACTCTCTATAGAGAGCTGGAATAATAGCACCTGTTGTGATATGCCTTGCCGCCGCCATTGCGCTATGGCACTGCCTTCGCGAACGGTTCGGAGGTTGGATAGGGCTTCGAGGTAGGCAGAGGAGGTGTGAGGAGCCCTAGGGCACGGTTGCGACGGGAAGCCTACCTCAAGGCACAGGATAGCTACACCGCGCCCAGTGTAGCATATATCTAGTACGTTCTGCTCGCTATACTCATCCGAAAATCTCACTAAAGCTCTATTATTCTCAGCGAGGTCGTGGTAGCTTGTCTCAGTCGCTCATACGACACGGCCCAACAGGAATAAATAACGGTCTGGGATTTGATCTTACCCCGGAGCCGATACCTGTACCCAGACGAATTTGGGGTCATCGCTCAGTCCCCTGGAAGGGCAGCAGTTATGAAGGCATATCCTAGTGCCCGAGTCAACGAATGCGGACCATTTACAGGGCTTGGGGGCGGCATACCTGTTGAATCCCAGGGGACTCTTCAGACTTGTTCGGGGATATTGGAAAATAGATTCCGTGCCTGTCCCGCTTCGCGCCCTGGGGCAGGTCGATAAAGGTGTTCTCCCACCAACATCTTCACGATGGATCCAGCCATTAGACTCTTGAATTCACCCGTTTGTAACTCCAACCTCTGAAGGCGGAATTGATTTCCACTCTCACTCTCCATGTCCTCAAAAGCTCATATGCCCGGTCGCACAATTCTTCCATATATGTCTGCGGGGAAGCTCTCAATCCCTTGCATAAATGCACTTTCAAATATATGCTTATTGTTCCAAATCACTTGCTCCTGGAGTAAGCTTCGCACGTCTAAAGAATATTCGCCGAGTTGGTCGTAGTATGCCTTAACTGCCTCTCGAAAATTAGAGAGCGTTCTTTTGTCTCCTTCCCTCTTAGAGTATGCTTCCGACTTCTCGAAGCTAGAGTCGATGGCCCCGGCAACCTCCCCCAAGCGCTCAGCAACATCATTTAAGCGGATCGTCAAATGACAAAGCTCTTTAAGAGGCATATTCCTTGGATGATACCTGCTGGAATACTGCTCGGGACGGCCGGGATACTGCTGAAAATCGTCGGATGACCCCCGAAACCAGTAACCCTTAGATCAAGAACACCTCAATAAGAATCGTGTCCCTGGGATAAGCCTCCTCTACTCTGTACAGGTAATCACACTCGGTCTTTGATTCAGTTAAGGTTGCCGGATTTGGCTCCATATCGGCGGCGAAACCCCGTCATCCCTGGGGTTTCCTAAGAATTTAGGGGCTGTACTCCGTCCTCTGTGTTGTCTATGCGGTTGTATGCATATGTCACATCTATCTGGAATGAGGATCAAATCGGCGAGATAAAGGTGTGGATCCGGGCAAACGATTGATTGGTTTTCTGGTTTTCTTAGGCGATGCTGAACTTTGGATGCGGTAAAATTGTATTAACTACATTATGTTAGTCTGACAACTTACACCAACTTCCCTTGGGATCCCTTGGTGCCACCACACCCTCCAGTTTAGCGCAGATGCGGGCAGCGAAAAGAATTAACTGCTACCTTACGGGCGCGTATCTGTGAAACTCAATGATTTCTGGCGATCCGTCCAGGACAAAATCGATCTCGCTTTGAATGTTGCCTGTGGAACCGTTAGTGTATGTTTTATTAGAGGTAGACTAACTAGTAGAGATGGGGTTACAAAGAGCAGCCGGAGGGTCGTAAAGCTCATGATTCTCCAAGAACTACGGCTTTCCATCTTTGAGCGTAGTAAGACCAAACGCCGCCGGCGCATCATTAAAACTAAGGCTACTAGCTGGAAGCTGATGTTCACACCCGATTAGAATGGCGTGAGCACCCTTAGCCAATGGAGCTATAGCCACCTACAGTGTTGGGTGTTCCCTCGAGCTTCGTCATGTAGTTTTGGACGCTCTGCAACGTTTCGTTGGATTCGACCATTGCCTTAGGTAACAGGGCGAACAGGTTCCGCCGAAACCAGCTGATAGGAATCGATTTCAACTTGTTTGAAGCCATCTTAATGAAGGATACCGGGCCTCAAGAGAAGAGTGTAAACAGAGCTTGCCGTACTTTAGATTGGAAAGATGTAGAGGTCGAGCGACGTGATGAGGGGGTAAGTGACGCCGCCCTGTAACGTCGCTTATCTAGCGTATACCAAAATACGTCGAAACGCCACCTTCCCCGCACTCCTGTTGTGTGTTGCAACCATGAAGAAAGCTTTCTTGCAAAAATCAGGCAAGTTTTTGCTTGAGCACTGTTTCGGCACCGCCACACCTTTTTTGGCGTGGCTACATTCTGCAATTGCAATCACAGAATACAGTCGAGTCGCGTTATTGCAAGAATCTGAATACGCGGCTGCTCCACTCCGATCCTGGGCTCTTACTATGAGAATATATAAGAATAATCGCGCTATAAAGTATGGAGTCTATTGCCCCGACCATATTCTTGCGGCACGACTCGACTCTATATTATTACTTTCCACTGAAAGAGCCGGGGGGGGTGCGAATAGTTGGGCCTCGCTTAGCCAATCTATGATAAGATAACTCATGCAATCGTTTATATCTGATTGGCTGGGGGCCATCACATAAGTGTTTAGGACAAAATCACATCAATTTCTCCCTCGACATGTTGTAAAGCTATCATTGGTAGCTAGTTAGAGCAATTCTTAAATTCGAGGAATATTGCCATAAGTTTTTTTTCTTTATAATTCAATCTTCTAAGATATAGCTGGAACTCCTCTAAGGGGAAATAGCATCGACCCAGCAGAAATAAGGTGCTCCTAAGAACGGTACCCGGTCACCCATCGGTAATCTTAATAGTGAGCGCATTGGACTTTGTTGCGACAATCCCTCCGCTCCTGACTATGTGAAACTCTCTGGTTGATGATATGGCACCGCGAGGCAATGTGAATCAAACCCAGGCAAGGTTAGTATGTAGTGGGCTAGGAGATTGGGCAGGAAGTAAAGGTGCAGAAAGTCGGGGCATTCGGACTGGCGTTCTAGCATAGGACTTGGGATGGCCTTGACCTCTATTCCCACTGCACTACGCCCGCGCGCCAGAATTCCATCTGGATAGAGTCCAGATTGCAACTCCTCCTACAGCATACGGATCTTGCTCACTCCTCTATAGTACTTTGTTGTACTACTTTTGGACTGCTCTGCTACCAGTTTCCGTTCTTGTACTGTAAAAAACAGGCTGTAGTAGAATTGTCTACTAAGAAGAGGGAGCTTCGGCGAGGTAGGTAAGCTATACCTGCCAAGCAAGAACGAATAAAGTGGGCTAGCTACATACAACTCAGCGAGCAGTGTGACGAAAAGGCCGTTGTCGACCATCTCCTTCAGCCGATGCGCCAAATCCAGACCCCTGAGAGGATGGATTTCCTCATTCCGGCCAAAAAGTGCTAAGGCTAGGTGACCTGCAACCGTGCACCCGTGTCCGGAGTAATGAATGTACACAAAATCTCCAGGTTTTGCTGCAGCTGTTATCCCCTTAAGGCTGGAAGTCACGTTATTGTATGTCGGCCACGAATCTGGCCCTTCCGTTGGATGGGGAGAATCGGGGTCAGAAGGCGCGCTTGCCGTAAATGTCTGGATTTTTACGGACGGTAAGCTAGTCTGGAGATACTGTCTGATGTGCTCGACGTCCCGAACGCAACCATGCAAACTCCTCCCGCCCCGGCCGTAGAAATTAATTCCGATGAGGAGTGCCCAATGCGTTACCGCAGAAGCCGGTTCGTTCATAGCAATCCCCTTATGTCCCATGTAGCTAGGAGCTTAGAGTATTAGCGCTAGGTTTCGGCTTAATACATAGGCGTTTCGAGGGAGGCGGACGGTTGGATGATGGAATGGTAAAGCAACGTTGGGAATCTCGATACAATCGGTCGGCCGCATGTCGTAGTCCCGGCGTAGTTGCGGGCCTATTTGTCGTATGGAGTTCCGGCGTGGCCGCTGCGGGGCGAACAACCAACTGACAGAGTGTCCAGTTCTGATGGCTGCGTAACGGTACCGTGCTATATGGTGCTTTCGGCCCAGCGAATGATCCTCACAGGCTGGACCCAGCGGGCGCGAGGCGTGCTCGCTCGGTATCAGGAAAGGTCGACGTCGACTTGAAGGATAAGGACGGACGGACGCCGCTATTGTGGGCAGCGGGACCGGTACTACGAGCTACACCCACTACCTATGTAACTACTGTACTATCCTCTTATTATATACTCTCTACGCCTCCCGCTCCTACTGCGAGGAGTAAGCCGCGGCCTACACCTATTGCGACTTGGTAGCTACGGACCGCTCTAGAGCCAACAACCTGTTCGCGCGGCGGGCGGGGAGGGGACGCGGACGAAGCTAGACGCAGAACCCACAAGGCCAACTAGAAACCCGACGAGTGTTGGCGGGCGGAAACAGTAGGCTTCGCGGTCCTCGTCATTTCCATTCCTAGAGCTAGAGAGCCAATTCGCATAAGAGGGCAGCGGGTTTCAAGGAGGCCGTCATGGAGAAATCCTGCATTCCTGGCGCAGACTGTGGAGAGGTTATCACGAAGGATGGTTTAAGACCGGCGAATAGGCTGACCTGACGGTATTCGGTAGACTCTCCATAGCCATATCGGCTCATGAACTCTAGGAGTACTGGCGTCGGCCTAGCAAAAGATTCGTTCTGTGGGTTTAGCGCTATTGCACTAACAAGCACACCTATATGTGTTAAGAGCAGGAAAGAGTTCTTCGTGGTTTTTTGAAAGTCTTTAGGGGCTTGAGGTGCACCGTTCTTTGCCGGTACAATCCAATGAATATATATGGGAAATCCACCGAAACTTAATTCAAAATCTTTATAAAAACTTTTTATAAATATTTGCGATTAGAGTACACACTTGACCACCATATTTTTTTAGGG
The DNA here is from genome assembly GCA_021527465.2 of Geoglossum glabrum. Lineage (NCBI taxonomy): Eukaryota > Fungi > Ascomycota > Geoglossomycetes > Geoglossales > Geoglossaceae > Geoglossum > Geoglossum glabrum. The sequence goes on from JAJDFE020000082.1 coordinate 27,212, forward strand.
CATTATTTATTACTTTAAGAACTTCTGAACAGCTTCATGGTAAAAAATATGGACTGTGGCTTTAGGTCCCCCCCCTGAAATTCACCTCTTCGCCTCCAAGAATGGATCCACCGACGTTAATAGAAGCGAGATATGTAACTAATTTTATAGATAACTATACAAAGACTGCAGAGCCTGGAACAAGCCCCAGTTCCCACGAAAGAGCCACAAATGCACCATTTTATACTAAATATCGTGAAGCGGAAAAGAGCTTTCTAGAACATTTGCTGGATTCCAAAGTACTCCTGTCTTTAAAAGAAATGATACTTCATGATAACGGGCGCTTGCAAAATCGGCTGCCCCTATAACCGCACAGATCTCTTGGCGTCTATCCTACCGACAACCCCCGGCGATATGATTTCGCCACATGTGGCTCAGTATCGCTTCCATTGAATTCAGTATATCCCGACAAGGGTCTTGTCGGTGCGGCTCGGCCACCCTCCCCTGCTAGCTCCCGCAGCTCTCAGCAAAGTGCCGTCTTAGCGCCTGCTGGCAGCCGCAGGCTTTTTGAATACCGTACACTTGTGCTCTGTAACCCCCCTACTTTTCTTCCATTATCCGCCGGACTCAGTAATACTTGACTGGTTGTACAATACAGCCCTGCTTGGTGTGCTGTTGTTAGTTTCCGCCTTGCCTAGCACAGCCCACCTGGCCTTGGCGCACACTCTCTTCTTTCTACAAACGTAGCCCGCGTCGTGCTTCGAGAATTATTGCGATGAGATGGCGGAAGCTCTAGCGATAGTCGGCATCGTCGCCAACATCATCCAGCTCGTTGACTTCGGATCCCGGGTTCTGGGACGTCTCGAAGAATATCAGTCCAAGCTAGGAGAGATCCCGGAAGTGTTCCGCCACATCAAAGCTGAGCTGCCCGTACTGCTGGATGCCCTCCGGCAAACGAAAGTGGCTATCGATGCCGGATGTATGCAAGATGAAACCAAAGAGGCGCTCCTTCCTGCTATTGAAGGGTGTGGAGTACAGATAAAGTCACTAGATGATATGATTGTGAAAGCGCTGCCTGTATCGGGCGACTCTTGGGCCAGAAGAGGCAGAAAGGCACTTGGGAGCCTTCGGTATGACGCGAAGGTGGAAAAGATAACAGCAGTAGTCCGGGGGTATATTCAGACGCTGACATATCATGCTGCTGCCTCATCTGCACTAAGACACTCAGCAGGTATGACTCTCCCGTAGTCTAGGTAGTATATCTACATTCTAACAGTCCGTTCTTAATAGACCGAGCCCTACCCCGTCCTCTACCGTCCTCTACCGTCCCTTTCCGGCGTGATCCACACTTTGTAGATCGCGAAATCCTTTCCGAAATAGACTGCAAGAGCCAGCAGTCTGCGTCCAGAGTAGCACTTGTTGGCCTTGGTGGCGTTGGGTAGGTAGCAAGCCTAGCGCTCTGCCTAGGGGCATAAACTAACAAGCCCAAAAGAAAGTCGCAGCTTGCCGTCGAGTACTCGTACCGGGTACGAGAAAAATCGCCAGCTACCTGGGTCTTCTGGGTACATGCAAGTAGCATAGCAAGGTTCGAGGAAGGCTACAGGAAGATCGCCGAACGAGCTAAACTTCCTGGCTGGGATCAGCCAGATGTGGACATCCTGAGGCTTGTCTACAGCTGGCTGTGCGATGAGGCAAATGGTCGCTGGGTGATAATCATTGACAATGCGGACGATCTAGGAGTCTTCTCCTGTCCGTTGGACGGATATAGGGGTGGTGAAGGCGATGTTTCTAGCAATGCGGCAGCCGCTTTGCTAGAGTCTCTACCTCAATCGCCAAACGGATCTATCCTTATTACGTCCCGAAGCCGAGACGTAGCCTTTCGACTGACGGGAAGCTACGCGGACATCATTAGAGTCCATCCGATGGACCAATCACACGCTCTGGCCTTGCTCAGAAACAAGCTTGAGGGTAGCTTTGAACAGGATGATGCAGTAGCGCTGGTTGAGGCGCTTGACTTCATGCCCCTTGCGATCACCCAGGCCGCTGCTTACATTAGCCAGAGAGCACCGCGTGCTACGGTGTCGAGATATCTACAGGATCTCAGCAAAGACGATCGAGACAGAGCGAAACTGCTAGACAGAGACATTGGAGACTCTCGTAGGGATGGCACAGCGTCAAACTCTATTATTGCTACCTGGCAGATATCTTTCAAGCATATCCGCAGAGAGAGGCCTTCGGCAACGCTGCTGCTGTCGCTCATGAGTCTTTTCGATCGGCGGGGAATTCCAGAGTCTCTGCTTGTTGGCCGCTACCAAGAGGACAATGATGCCAGCTCTGACTTTGAGGATGACTTGAACACGTTGACGAGTTTCTCTTTGGTTGCGACAGATGTAGAAGGGCACCAGTTTGAGATGCACCGGCTTGTGCAGTTCTCGACAAGGAAATGGCTCGAGCTGCAAGGCGAGCTGGAGGGCTGGAAGGAGAAGTACGTCACGCTTATGGATGACAGTTACCCTGTGGGATGGCACGAGAACTGGAAAGCATGTCAGACGCTGTTTCCGCACGCTGAAGCAGCAGTAGCGTGCCGGCCGGCGGATGGTGGCGCGCTAGAAGCGTGGGCGTCTGTTCTTTTCAAGGCTGCGTGGTATGCAAGCGAAATGGGAAGCTACCACGCAGCGAAGGAGATGGGTCGAAGTGCTTTAGAGGCAAGGGAGGCCACTCTAGGAGGGGAGCATCCAGACACGCTCGCCAGCGTCAACAGCCTTGGGTTGGTGTTGGGGAAGCAGGGCAAGTACGAAGAGGCCGAAGCCATGCAGCAGCGGGCGCTGGAAGGGTATGAGAGGGTGCTTGGGCCCGAGCATCCAGACACGCTCACCAGCGTCAACAACCTTGGGTTGGTGTTGCGGGGGCAGGGCAAGTATGAAGAGGCTGAAGCGGTGCACCGGCGGGCGCTGGAAACAAAAGAGAAGGTGCTTGGGCCGGAGCACCCATCCACACTCACCAGCATCAACAACCTTGGGTTTGTGTTAGAGATGCAGGGCAAGTACGAAGAGGCCGAAGCGGTGCACCGGCGGGCGCTGGAAGGGTCTGAGAAGGTGATTGGGCCCGAGCATCCAGACACCCTCGCCAGCGTCAACAACCTTGGGTCGGTGTTAGAGAGGCAGGGCAAGTATGAAGAGGCCCAAGCCATGCACCGGTGGGTGCTGGAAACAAAAGAGAAGATACTTGGGCCCGAGCATCCAGACACGCTCACCAGCGTCAACAACCTTGGGTTGGTGTTGGAGAGGCAGGGCAAGTATGAAGAGGCCGGAGCGATTCACCGGCGGGCGCTGGAAGGGTATGAGAAGGTGCTTGGGCCCGAGCACCCATTCACGCTCACCAGCGTCAACAACCTTGGGTTGGTGTTGGAGGGGCAGGGCAAGTATGAAGAGGCCGGAGCAATGCACCGGCGGGCGCTGGAAACAAAAGAGAAGGTGCTTGGGCCGGAGCATCCAGACACGCTCGCTAGCGTCAACAACCTTGGGTTGGTGTTGGTGAGGCAGGGCAAGTATGAAGAGGCCGAAGCCATTTACCGGTGGGTGCTGGAAACAAAAGAGAAGGTGCTTGGGCCCGAGCATCCAGACACGCTCACCGGCGTCAACAACCTTGGGTCAGTGTTGGAGGGGCAGGGCAAGTATGAAGAGGCCGGAGCCATGCACCGGTGGGCGCTGGAAACAAGAGAGATGGTGCTTGGGCCGGAGCATCCAGACACGCTCACCAGCGTCGACAACGTTGGGTTGGTGTTGGAGAGGCAGGGCAAGTACCAAGAGGCCGAAGCCATGCACCGGCGGGCGCTGGAAGGGTCAGAGAAGGTGCTTGGGCCGGAGCATCCAGACACGCTCACCAGCGTCAACAACCTTCGGTTGGTGTTGGAGAGGCAGGGCAAGTACGAAGAGGCAGAGGAGATGAATCGACGAGCACTATAGGGCACTGCTCTAGTAATATCTCTTGCCCACCAAACCCCCGCCCACCACCATGACATTTGCGTTTATTATATATTGCTCTCCAATACCTTATCAGTTTCTAGAAGATTTGCCAAAGGTGGCAATTTTCAGAGGTGAGTAATATGACACGCAAACTGTAGCACAGCTTATGACTCAATAACAGGGCGAGCCTGAGCATCCATACACGCTCGCTAGCATCGGCGGTGTTAGGTCGGTTTCGTCAAGGCAGAGCACGTATGAAGAGGCAGAAGCGATGCGCCGGTGTGCACTGGGGGAAGGGGAGACAATAAGAGTGAACCATTATCAGCCCTCTTACCCAAAAAGCGGCCTCCAGAGCATTACCGGCTCCTCTAAGAAACGGCCCTTTGGTCTATTATCGACCCCTACTCCACTTTTGGGTACCAGACTGGTGGATCGCGTGCATTTGGGGAGGGGGGGGGGGTGCTAGCAAACTGATACTGTGAGAACGGACGCTATGTGTTGTCATCATAGATTTACCAAAGACTTTCCCCGCCTTACCAAATAAATAGGAGTCGCCTAAATTGTAAGACTCCTATTTGCGCACACACACGGATTCGCTAGCAGCGAATATATTCTTTTTACACTAGTTTTTTAATTAAGTTCTTGCCTACTTGTAGTACATATACGAGGCACCGCACTCCGCTCGTCCCAGTAGCTAGACAATTCTATTTCTATTTTCACTGTTACGTTCAACAGATACCCTAACTCTCTATATGCGTATTATCTATTTTAATTTTTAGGGGGGGGGGCGCTGGGCTATTCATGGAAGAAGCTAGTTTTGGAGGAGCTATTTTCTGGCTCCTCAATTCTGGAAACGCCATTTCCGGGGGAGTTACTTCTAGTCCCTGCCCCCCCCCCCCAATGGTAGCCAGAGCATGGAAGAACGTTCTTTTTCTTGATCTTGGCCCCTGCCGGTCGGCTACGGCTGGTCTTCTATCGTTATCATAAGAGTATTCGCTAGAGCGGGTAGGCCTGCTCGCGTACCCGTCTCCTATGTCGCTTGCCACAATATATTGTCGCGTTGGACTTGGAGCGTACTACCCCAGAGAGTACATGAGAAGATAGTAATAGGGAGGAGGTTAAGTCAAGATGTAACTTTATCGAGAGAGGTCGATGTGCGACCGTAGCAGCTTGACTACCGCCTTGTGCTTGCCCTCTACAGCCCATGAAAGCGGCGTCCGTCCATAACTATCCTTCAAGCCAACGTCGACCTTGCCTGTCTCGAGCAGCAGCTTGACCACCGCCCCATGCCCGTTCTCTGCCGTCCACGATAGCGGCGTCCGTCCAAAACTATCCTCCAAGCCAACGTCGACCTTGCCTGTCTCGAGAAGCAGCTTGACCACCGCCTCATGCCCGTTCTCTGCCGTCCACGATAGCGGCGTCCGTCCAGCTTTGTCCTTCAAGCCAACGTCGACCTTGCCTGTCTCGAGCAGCAGCTTGACCACCGCCTCATGCCCGTTCTCTGCTGCCGACGATAGCGGCGTCCGTCCCAAACTATCCTTCAAGTCAACGTCGACCTTGCCTGTCTCGAGCAGCAGCTTGACCACTGCTTCATGCCCGTTCTTCGCCGCCTCCAATAGCGGCGTCCGTCCGCCCCTATCTTTCGAGTCGACGTCGACCTTGCTCGTCGCGAGCAGCAGCTTGACTACCGCCTCGTGCCCGTTCACTGCCGCCCACGATAGCGGCGTCCATCCAAAACTATCCTTCAAGTGAACGCCGACCTTGCCTGTCTCGAGCAGCAGCTTGACCACTGCCTCATGCCCATTCGCTGCTGCCAGCGATAGCGGTGTCCGTCCGCCCCTATCCTTCGAGTCGACGTCGACCTTGCCTGTCTCGAGCAGCAGCTTGACCACCGCCTCACACCCGTTCCCTGCTGCCCGCCATAGCGGTGTCTGTCCGCCGTCACCCTTCGAGTTGACGTTAACCTTGCCTGTCGTGAGCAGCAGCTTGACTACTGCCTCGTGCCCGTTCCCCGCCGCCTCCAATAGCGGCGTCCGTCCGCCCCAATCTTTCGAGTCAACGTCGACCTTGCCTGTCGCGAGCAGCAGCTTGACTACTGACTCGTGCCCGTCCTCTGCCGCCCACGATAGCGGCGTCCGTCCCCAGTTGTCCTTCAAGTTAGCATCGAACTTGCCTGTCGCGAGCAGCAGCTTGACTACTGCCTCGTTCCTGTTCGCTGCCGCCCACGATAGCGGCGTCCGTCCGCCCCTATCCTTCGAGTCGACGTCGACCTTGCCTGCCGCGAGCAGCAGCTTCACTACTGCCTCATGCCTATTCACTGCCGCCCACCATAGCGGCGTCTGTCCCCAGTTGTCCTTCAAGTTAACATCGAACTTGCCTGTCTCGAGCAGCAGCTTGACCACTGCCTCATGCCCATTCGCTGCTGCCAGCGATAGCGGTGTCCGTCCGCCCCTATCCTTCGAGTCGACGTCGACCTTGCCTGTCTCGAGCAGCAGCTTGACCACTGCTTCATGCCCTTTCTCTGCCGCCCAATGTAGTGGCGTCTGTCCGTGCTTATCCTTCGACTCGAGCGGTAGCTTGGCCACCGCCTTGTGCCCTTCCTCTGCTGCTCGTGATGGCGGCGTCTGTCCGTTCTTATCCGTCAAGTCGACGTCGGCCTTACCCGTCTTGAGCAGCAGCTTGACCACTGCCTCATGCCTGTTCCTTGCTGCCCACAATAGCGGCGTCCGTCTATAGTTATCCTTTGAGTTAACGTCGACCTTGCCTGTCTCGAGTAGCAGCTTGACCATGGCCTCGCGTTTGTTCTCTACCATCGATGATAGCGGCGTCTGTCCGTCCTTATCCCTTGAGTCGACATCAACCCTGCCTGTCGCGAGCAGCAGCTTGACCACTGCCTCGTGCCTATTTACTGCCGCCCACAATAGCGGCGTCCGTCCATCCTTATCCTTCGAGTTGACGTCAACCTTGCCTATCTCGAGCAACAGCTTGAACACCGCCTCATGCCCATTCACCGCCGCCCACAATAGCGGCGTCCGTCCATCCTTATCCTTCGAGTTGACGTCAACCTTGCCTGTCTTGAACAACAGCTTGAACACCGCCTCATGCCCATTCCCTACCGCCCACGATAGCGGCGTCCGTCCATCCTTGTCCTTTGAGTCAACGCCGACCTTGCCTGTCTCGAGCAGCAGCTTGGCCACTGCCTCGTGCCCATTCGCTGCCGCCCACGATAGCGGCGTCCGTTCGTCCCTATCCTTCGAGTTGACGTCAACCTTGCCTGTCTCGAGCAGCAGCTTAAACACTGTCTTATGCCCGTTCACTCCTGCCCACAATAGCGGCGTTCGTCCGTCCTCATCCTTCGAATCAACCTCGACCTGGCCTGTTTTAAGCGCAATGGCAAATACTACCTCGTCACCAAGCTCTGCTAAATATGAGAGCACAGTCCTCCTCTTTGAGAATTTGAAGTCGCGTCCAAACCTATGCTGGCTGCCGTTGTCCAGGCGGTGCTGGTTGTAGAGTTCGTGAAGCCAACTCCCAGGAGACCGATTTTCTATATGAGCTTCTACAAATGTTCGAATAGCCTCTTCACTCCCAGTCGCAAGGGCTGCAAAAAGAGGTGGCCCATAACGCTCATTTTCCACTTCAAGACACGATAGGGCGAATGGATGACCTCTAATGAGATTTGACATGTTGTGTTCTGCCAATATATACAGCAAACTGACTTTTTCTGTGTGCCTACGCACTTCGTGTTTTTCAAGAATATTGTCAATCCTGATCCAGTCTATGAGGGGGAATCTCTGGATAAAATTTGCTTGACTGATACCACCTCCTTCTGCTATGTCTGCATGGTATAGCACGTTGCGTATAGCATACTTCAGGAGGGGAAATGCAATAGTGGCTGATCTGCGGACCGATATAGCCTCCTCCCTAGAGGCTTTCGAATGACCTTTGCTGAAATCTGGATCAATAGAAACGGCGCCAATATAGTTGAGGCAGCATTGCTTTAGCCGCTCATGACTTTGACCTTGAAAGTTGCTTCCGAGATAGGGCCAAATGTTTGCGAGCCCGTTTTCTTTTATGAGAAAGTCCTTGACTGACTCATGGATAAACTGGACTTTCGGGGACTTGGATTTCGTGATTTCTGTGAGTCCTTTTGAAGAGCTAAGTATAAACCTTTCAATAACATTCGTTGGGTTTTCGTCAGAATCCCATCTTGACAGGGCCTCGGGCTCGACTCCAGAAAGAATAGCAAAGTATAACTGCTCCGGACTTAGCGGTTGCCTTGCGAAGATTACCCACTGAATACATAGAACCAGTTCGTCTTTGTTGTAGGAGTCGCGTGCCAAAATATCGCGGAATAGCTCATGGAGATCGCCAGGGATTTCCCGGAGTCTTCGCCGAAGTGCATGCATGCGGCCACTGTCGTATTCTTGTTTCAATATTCCTACTACTAGGACTACCCACATAAAGATCCCGGAGGCCTTTTCTTGGATTTCTGTTCGGACCTGCTCAGCAAGCTTACTATGCCCGATCTTCAACTCGCCGTCAAGGTACTCGGTTATGTCCTGGCTGTGTCCTTCTTGTCCTTCTAGAACTAGATACAGCCCCTTCCGGATCGTGATATGCGGGTAGTGTCTGCTTGAAAAGCAAATACGGAACTTGATCCCGGCTGATGCAGCGAGCTCACCAACATGTTCGAAAAATGATATCATATCCCTGATCTGCCATTCTTCGCATTCATCTAAGGCGTCGATAAAACAGACCACAGAGGACTCTCCAAGACCTCGTATAGTTCGTTCTAATAGCGCTTTAAGTGATTCGACGCTCCATTGGTGATTTGTGCTACTGCTTGACATTGAGAGACTAAGCGAGTCGAAGATGCGCCAAAGCACTGGAAGTTTTTCGAGAAGTTGTAGTAGCAGCGACCGATATGTCCCAATGGTTGACTTCTCCAGACCCTCGCCCCGTGCATTGAAGAAGAATGATATCACAATCCCGTCCTTCATTGTCTTGTAGGCATTGGTAAGAGCAAATTTCATTAATGTTGACTTTCCAGTTCCAGGCTTTCCCTTGATCCACAAGAAGCCATGGTGTTCATTCAGCTTAGTGGCATCAAGCCAGTCGAGGTATTCCGACTTTTCCAACAGCCACCTGCATGTCCTGGCATGAGCATTCTTGATAGTCATCTGGCGTGCGTCGATTTGGTTAAATCTCAATGAGTCCAACAGCATCTGTTTTTGCTTTTCTTCCAGTGGCAGCAACTCTCTAATCTCCTTCTGAAGCCGAATCAACGCCTTTCCCCGTCCTTCACCATATATAAGTGGCATGTGGATGCCAAAAATGCCTAGTAGAGAGTATGCCTCATCTTCTTCGCGTTTTGTTTGGCGTTTCGCTGCCCACGACATGCGCTCATCCACGCTAAAATGAGATAGAGGGCTTCCTCGAAGGGCTTCGATAGCGATTCCAGTTGTCTCATGAAGAGTTTGCTCCAGTGATTGCTTGTCACCAAGCCGCTGTTCCTCCTTGGAGAAGAATTCAACGGATGTCGGAGCAATAAGCTCTTGAAGCGTCCAGCCACGAGTAAACCACCTGCTTTTTTTGAATGCCGGTTTCCATCTCCGAGAGAATTCGTCCCCATCAGAAGTGCTGACTGAAACATCAGACAGATACACATAGCATCTCGCCGCATCCTGATACCAGCGAAACATCGAGTTAATGGCTTCCGAAAGCTCCGCGCTGCTTGACTTGTCGATGCAGCAAGTGTCTACCCAGAAGAACTGCAGGCCGTCATTAACAGCTTGCTTTCCACAGAAGCGGATCTTGCAATAGCCAGCCTTGCTCTTGCCCGCGCCGTGCACTAGGTCGTTGAAGGTAACCTCTTCGTCATCCGGTCCCCAGGTGTGCGAAAGAACAGCATAGCATGGAATGTTCTCGCCAACAAATTCGACCAGGCTGAATTCGCCGTCATCTTCAAGCCGCAAGAGACGCATGAGAGGAGTGCTAGAGAGCTATAGCTAAGAAATCGTTCGAATAGATGCAGGTAAGATGCGCATAGGTCGAGCAGTTAAAGACCTGCGACTATGATGGCTGTTAGGTTCGTGGGAAAAATACTCGGAGGAACAACTCGGGTGGGGCACGGCAGTGCAAAGCGGCTGAGCTTTAACGACTCGAGATATTGTGGAGGTGGTTTCTGAGCCCGGGGCGACTAGCTAGCATTCTTGGCAGGGTTAGCTTACCGACACGTGCCGCTCACCTTGTATGTAGTCCACCCCCGCGGGGGTGGGGCACTCTCCACAATATACGGGATTCGGGAGAGAATGGAAGGACTTAGCCACATGTGGTGGAACCCAGGTTTCGGAGTACACCCGCCACTAATAATACCACCTGATATGTACCGCTGCTTAATGCTTGACCTAGTTTGGTGGGGGTACATACTACACCGAGTTGGGGCACAATTTCACTGGCAAGGCTAGAGAGAGGGTTAAAAAAGGGCTGTGACACACTATATTAATTGTCTATATTCTCTCTACCCTATATAAAATGCGACTGATAAAGACTTTATGGCTTTCGAATGTTTGCGTGCCTGCACTGGGTGGGCAGAGGCTTTCGTCTACCCCTCAAGTACATACTGGTGACTCGTGTACTCCAGAGCCTAGGTTCCGCCGCGTGTGGCTCGGTGTTTCGTCAACCGTTTTCTCTCATACTCCCATTGAATTCAGTATATCCTGACAGGAGTGTGGCCGGTGCGGGTCGGCCGCCCTCTCTGCCAGCGTGATCAAGGAGACCGGCAAAACATACAGCTTAAAGATATGTAGCTCTATTACTTAGCAAACCTTGTCACATCAATCTAGAGAATTCCAGAAGCTTCGCCAATCACTGTGGCGAATTGCTAGACTATATATTCATGCTTACCCCCAAGCCCCTCTACGAAATAGAGATTATAAAAACTATATATATATTAAAGAATAGGTCTATATAAGTGTGACTTATTAAGATATATTCTCTGGATAAATCTTAAGAAGAGTAGCACGGCCAGATGCATGTCCTAAACAAATTGCATCTCCGCATACTGCTGAACAGGTTGGTCGATATTCTTTAGGAAGCCAAAGGAGTGGTTGTTCATTCAATGTAATCCACTGATCTTTTGTGAGGAGGGCGAATGGCTCTTTGTCTTGAAAGGAAGGAATTCTAGAGGGAGGTAAAGGAAGAGGGATATGTCCTCTATTTGTCCGTAGATACTGGCCATTTGGCGAGAAAGCCATCACATTGACAGACTCCAAATAGCCTTTAAGGGTACTGTAGCAAGAACCTGTGGCTGTCTCCCATAGCCGTACTGTATTGTCGTGTGATGCGGATGCTACTAGCTGGCCATCTGATGAGAAGGCTACTGCACTGACCCAGCCAGAATGGCCTTTAAGGATGCTACAGCAAGAGCCTTTTGCTGCCTCCCATAGCCGCACTGTGTTGTCGTGCGATGCAGATGCTACCAGCTGGCCATTTGGTGAGAAAGCTACTGCACTGACCCAGTCAGAATGGTTTTCAAGCATGCTACAGCAAGAGCCTGTCGCTGTCTCCCATAGCCGTACTGTGTTGTCGTGCGATGCAGATACTACCAGCTGGCCATCTGGTGAGAAGGCTACTGCCCTGACTAAGTCAAAATGGCCTTCAAGCGTCTTACAGCAAGAACCTGTCACTGCCTCCCATAGCCGTACTGTCCTGTCGCTCGATGCAGATGCTACCAGCTGGCTGTCTGATGAGAAGGCTACTGCACTAACCCACTCAGAATGACCTTTAAGCGTGCTGCAGCAAGAGCCCGTCACTGTCTCCCATAGCCGTACTGTGTTGTCACCCGACGCAGATGCTGCTAGCTGGCCATTTGGTGAGAAGGCTACTGCAATAACATGCCTGGAATGGCCTTCGAGCGTGCTGCAGCAAGAACCTGTCGCTGTCTCCCATAGCCGTACTGTGCTGTCGTGTGATGCAGATGCTACCAGCTGGCCGTCTGATGAGAAGGCTACTGCACTAACTTGCCTGGAATGGCCTTCGAGCGTGCTACAGCAAGAGCCCGTCGCTGTTTCCCATAGCCGTACTGTACTGTCATCCGATGCAGATGCTACCATCTGGCTGTCTGGTGAGAAGGTTACTGCACTAATCCACTCAGAATGGCCTTCAAGTATGCTGCGGCAAGAGCCCGTCGCCGTCTCCCATAGCCGTACTGTCCTGTCACCCGATGCAGATGCTACTAGCTGGCCGTTTGGTGAGAAGGCTACTGCAATAACACGCCTGGAATGGCCTTCAAGTGTGCTGCAGCAAGAGCCTGTCGTTGTCTCCCATAGTCGTACTGTGTTGTCGTGCGATGCAGATACTACCAGCTGGCCGTCTGGTGAAAAGGCTACTGCAATGACCCGGTCAGAATGGCCTTTAAGGATGCTACAGCAAGAGCCTGTCGCTGTCTCCCATAGCTGTACTGTGCTGTCATGCGATGCAGATACTACCAGCCGGCCATCTGGTGAGAAGGCTACCGCACCGACCAAGTCAGAATGGCCTTCAAGCGTGCTCCGGCAAGAGCCTGTCGCTGTTTCCCATAGCCGTACTGTGTTGTCGTGCAGTGCAGATGCTACTAGCCGGCCGTCCGGTGAGAAGGCTACCAAGTCAGAACGGCCTTCAAGCGTGCTGCAGCAAGAGCCTGTCACCGTCTCCCATAGCCGTACTGTGCTGTCCTGCGATGCAGATGCTACCAGCTGGCCATCTGGTGAAAAGGCTACTGCCCTAACCGGGTCAGAATGGCCTTCAAGCGTACTGCAACAAGAGCCTGTCGCTGTCTCCCATAGCCGTACTGTCCTATCCCCCGATGCAGATACTACCAGCTGGCTGTCTGGTGAGAAGGCTACTGCACTAACCCAGTTGGAATGGCCTTCAAGCGTGATGCGGCAAGAATCCCAATCGTTTTCCACCTTTGATATCATGGTAACCCACCTCGGGATATGATCCACAAATGTTTTCCGTATTATAGACGTCTCTGGGGCAAAAATAAGGGCTGAAGAATAGACTTGTAGAGGTGTATACTCTAATATAGATCGGAACCGCAATGTAAACCGCTCCGCATCGTGAAGAAAGCTTGAGACTGTACCTATATCTGACTGTGAATAGGTAAGTATAGAGGTTACAATAAAATGCAAAAAATGATCTTACTTCTGTAAGCGCCTGTAGCCCCTTGATTATACGGATGCATTTGTATGCTTCTCCAATAAGGCTCATAGCTTCCAGCCAATATAGGAAATATTTCTGAAGAAAAAGATGGATGGGATCCCCATCATGGATGTGGCAGCTACTTTTCTCCAGATGGTGCGCCCAATAACGGCAAGCATACTGTAATTCAGGTGATAAACAGATAGCTATTGTCTGTCCATCAATCTCACTCCTTAGAGTCCCAGGGTTCAGGAGATTGCACATGTTTTGTTGCAAGCCTTCCGGACTAGATAGTAGTTCAAGGCACTTGTTGGTTAGCCTTTCGTGTGTTTCTCTCTCATTCACCCAAAATGGGCTTTTCCCTTTTTTGGGGGGATCAACAAGAAAGTCACGAAAAGACAAGTGTAGGAGCCTTATTGGTAAGTCCTCGCTGTCGGGAATGCTAAGGACAGAGTGTAGTGAATCAAGCCTGCACCTAATATCCTCTTTGGGGATCTGGAGGAGGTGTGCAAGTGACAAAATAGAGAGAGGACTTTCTAAAACGACAATACTCCCAACTATGTCTCGGAACTCGCTGGTCCTCCTTTGCTTGTCTGATTCGTCCTCGTCATCAAAAAGTTGGCTCAAAATAGGAAGGTACGTCCTATCAAGCTTGGAAACGTGAGCGGCCGATTGATATTGAAGCACCACTTCTAAGCGCTTTGTAGGATTATCACGTCGGTCTGCAATATATCGACAGGCTGTAGCAGCGAAGATGAACAATGGGACAGCTAGCTCGACCAGAGCCTGGATTTGATCTCTCCTAGGCCAGTTTGGGGACAGCAAGCGCTGCTCTTGTATCTCTTTCAGTTCATACTCTAAGAAGAGACGTATGTCGTGTTCGATCGTTATTTTCGGGACCTCATGGAGAACTAGATCTTGGTACGTTCCGTCCGACATTTGCTTAAAGCCAAGACGAATGGGGAACTCTGGCCTGCTTGTCACTAGGATCCGTAATGACACCGGTTTAATGTCTTTGGTCTGAGCAAGGAGCTGAAGAATTACTCGAATGTCTCTCTCTCGCTCACATTCGTCTAATGCGTCTATGACAACAATGCATACCAAAGCGTGTGAGGGGGCCTGTTGTATTTCCAAGAGCGGATGGAGAATCAGCTTCTCAAATTGGTCTTTTAGAGCCCTTTCCGGAATGCCTGGGTCAGCATCAAGTGCTTTTCTTATTCCTGGTATCATTCCTGGTATACGGGCCATCAGATCTGTAGCAATAGTGGTGAAGAATCTTGTAGCGTTACCACGCTCTCCCTCGCCTTTCTTGAAGAAAAAGCTGACTGCTAGCTGGTGTTGATCGGCAAATGACTGGGCAACACTCCGTGCGATCGTAGACTTTCCCGTGCCAGCCATGCCTTTTAGCCAGAATATGGGTTTACCGTTTCTATCCTCAGCCCATTCCGCAATCTGACGCCGCAGCTCCACTCTAGTGTTTGCGAGGCACCTTGCATTGTGCTCGTCCATGTGGGAGTCAAAGGACGCTCCTTTAGCGATAGGCAGTTTTGCCAGGTCGATCTTCTGATCAAGTTTAAGTGCGAGACCCCTATATTAATAGTTCATTAGTCATTCTTGTGCACAACAAGGAACGAGAGGTGAAAGACTTACGTTTGATCAACTTGGAGCGCTAGAGAGAAGTCCCGCTTGTATCTCTCGAGATCAGCGATGATCTTTTCCACCTCCTTGCTCGTAAAGGGCCACTTTAAGGCCCGCACTCCAAGCCGGCTCATAGCCTTGCGGGTGTTTGATGGCTCCAGCCGCCTGTTTAGCTCTTCTAGTTGCACGGAACACCCCTTGAGTGAGTCGGATAACTTCTGCGAAGTAAAAAGGCGTATTTCTTTTGGTCCTTCCAACAGCTTCCCGACTCCCTCAAGAACATCCCCGATGCGGCTAACCTCTCTTTGGAGGCTTCCAATATCTTCTTTGGCATTCTTGACAGCGACCGAGTACTGGAAGCAGCGCGAGGCGATTTTGGCGGATAGGTCGACCACAGCGATAATGCCTGCTGCTCCCGAAAGGCCTTCCATGATGCAAAGCTCAGTGAAATGGCCTGGCTTGACAATAAATTGACAGCAGCAGATTCATGGACCCACAGAGCTGCGAGACCGGTCCTATGTTGTAGAGAGTATTGCCGCTCATCTTCAGCTCGACGAGGCTGAGCACCTGGCAGCATCACTTTCAAGTACGGAATTACATTCCGCCGAGATCCGTTCATCTTTTCCCAGTTGCTGCTCAATTGCGAAATTCGCCCGTGCTAGCAGGGAGGGCGACCCGCACTGGCCACAGCCTTGCGAGAATCTACTTTTCGAGTTTGAAGAATGGAGAAAGGAGAATTGGCAAGTATGGTTGGCTTTGGAACAACAAACTGTCTGGGCGTTATGTTGTTGCAGAGAAGCACTGCCGTACCAAATCCACACGAGCCACACCCACGAGCCACATCCTCTCTTGCGACTCCCGAACCTCAACCAATCCTAGTGACGATCAATATGCAACTCACGGCATGAGATGCAGCTATCTGTGTTACAGACCCCACCAAAGAAACATCAGCATACTATATGCCTTTGGTGCCTCCACTAACCAACGAAAAAAGCCTTCACCCAAGCAAGCTCCCCAAGTTGTTGTTGTGCTGCTACAGCTACAGCCTTGCTGAAAGGGCAAATGCCCTTAGAATCCCGGGAAGACCCAACTATGGAGAAGGACATCTATGTAGTAAATGCCTTGGCTTAGATAGTACACGCTACTAGGATGAACCAAATGAGTTGGAATCATGGATGAGATGCCTATCCATTACAGCTTGTTTCCGTACCAACTCCAGCCAAACCATGTGTGGACACGTAGATTTAGATGATCCAACGTTGCTGCAAAATCCAAAAAAAAAAACTTATACTTGTCATAATCATAGTCCTTCTGCTTTTGACTTCATTCAGCCAAACAAAGAGTCTTAATCCCGAAGCCAATATAGAATTATATGAATTCGAGCTTCGCTGTGTTAGGACCGGAGGTCGCTTGGCGGGTGGCATTGGATGTGCTTCACCACCACAACGTCACAGCGTCAAGCTCAATGTGACTTTCGATCCTCAACCAGCCTGCCGCAGCAGAATTGCTTGCCTATTCTCCATCCCAGAAAATAGCACCTCACCCAAAAAAAAAAAATCGAGGGTGTGGCCAGAGCGGGTCAGCCATCCTCCCCGCTAAGCGTCCCCGGCTTGTAGCGCTGCCAACCTTTGTAATTATGGTACCGCTAATTCTCGTGAGATAAAATGGCGCATAAAAAAAACCAGCGGCGTTAACTGACTTCCGGCAGGCGACCGTCGTAGGGAGTGCTGGGGACGGGGTGCCGAGTAGGACTTCCGTATAGGCGCACGTTCCCCTTGACCCTCCGCGACGTAGGAATTCGAAAATAATATATTATAATCGACCGTTATACACTAATAGAAGATTGGAGCAGCTTGACCATGGCCTCGTTCCCTCTCTCAGCTGCCCATGAGAGCGGTGTCCAACCATCAGTGTCCTTTGAATTAATATCCACCTTGCCGGAATCGACCAGCAGCTTGACTATGGCTTCATGCCCTTCCAACGCTGCCCATGAGAGCGGTGTTTTACCACTATTGTCCTTTGAATCGATGTCCACCTTGCCGCAATCGACCAGCAGCTTGACTATGGCTTCGTGCCCCCCCAGCGCTGCCCATGAGAGCGGTGTCCGGCCATCATTGTCCTTCGAATCAATAACCACCTTGCCGGAATCGACCAGCAGCTTGACTATGGCTTCGTGCCCTTTCAACACTGCCCATGTGAGCGGTGTCCGGCCATCATTATCCTTTGAGCCAATATCCACCTTGCTGGAATCGACCAGCAGCTTGACTATGGCTTCGTGCCCCCCCAGCGCTGCCCATGAGAGCGGTGTCCGGCCATCATTGTCC
>JAJDFE020000082.1:44403-80864 GCA_021527465.2 Geoglossum glabrum
AACCACCTTGCCGGAATCGACCAGCAGCTTGACTATGGCTTCGTGCCCTTTCAACACTGCCCATGTGAGCGGTGTCCAGCCATCATTGTCCATCGAATCAATATCCACCTTGCCAGAATCGACCAGCAGCTTGACTATGGCTTCGTGCCCTTCCTCGGCTGCCCATGAGAGCGGTGTCCGACCATCAATGCCCGTTGGATTGATGCCCACCTTGTTGGAATCGAGCAGCAGCTTGACCACCGCCTCATGCCCTCCCCTAGCCGCCCACGACAGCAGCACCTGATCATGGGTTTTGGAGTCATGGTGTCGTGGATCTATCCAAGTGGTCGTTCGTGTATTATGATCAATAAAGAAGGTGCGTCTCTTAGGTGTATGGCGTATCTCCCAACCTGGTGGCATCGAAAGGTCTCTCGAGTTCAGGCTGACCCTGTCTGTTGCTAGCAGCAACTTGACCACTGTTTCATGCCCTCCCTCCGCCGCCCACAACGCCGCCGTCCGTCCGTACCCGGAATCCTCGGAGTTAATGTCGACTCCATCCCTCGCAAGCAGTAGCTTGACCACTGCCTCGTGCCCTTTCTCGGCTGCCCGTGTGAGCGGTGTCCGACCATCATTGCCCTTTGAATTGATATCCACCTTGCCGGAATCAACCAGCAGCTTGACTATGGCTTTATGCCCTTTCAATGCTGCCAGTGAGAGCGGTGTCCGACCATCATTGCCCTTTGAATCGATATCCACCTTGCCGGAATCGACCAGCAGCTTGACTATGGCCTCATGCCCTTTCATCGCTGCCCATGAGAGCGGTGTCCGACCACTATTGTCCTTTAAATCGATGTCCACCCTGTCAGAATCGACCAGCAGCTTGACTGTGGCCTCATGCCTTTTCTCGGCTGCCCATGAGAGTAGCGTCCGCCCGCCTTCATCTATTGCATTCGTGTTCACTACATTCCCCCGGAGTATCCTGAGCAACAGGTCGTACATAGCTGGCTCTCGATCTGAAGTGCACGATATATGCTGCAGCCAATATGATTTTGCATAAGAGAAAAAGTGAAACTCATTCACTGAACGAGAGTTTAAAAGCCTACTTGTTTCCGCAAGAGTTGGACCAATGTCACAGTCAGGCCGTTTCCTGGACTTTAGGAGCTTCAAAGTGAGATTTCGAATACTACTCGAAGATTCTAGCGTTGAATGAATGATCCTGAACGGCGCTGATCCAGCCCTTATTTGTGGAACTACCATAGTAGAGAGCTGAGTTCCGAAAACACCATAGCTGAGGTAGGTAATAATAATATCTGCCATCTTCCTATTTGCGCTGCTAATTGTAAATACTATGTTATTCGAGTCTTTAAACTCACTCAAGAGGAATTGCTTAACGCTGTGATGCACGAGTCGCACAGTCAACTCCTCTTCGTCGACAATGAGGAGGCTTCCGCAGCAAGCCAGTGTCGAAAATATGTCATTAAGAAGCTTTGCGGGGTTCCAGACAGCATCGCCAGGAATTACGCTCAAGGCTTCTCGAAGTTCTTCTATTGTTAACGGACGGTGAGCCACAGTGACGAGTTCCAGTATCCGCCTCTGATAAGGCTCTCCTGATGTTTCTGATCTCAGTAAGATACGCGAAAATGTTTCTGAAAGATCCTTAGGAAGATTTGCCAGAGCCTGAAGAATGGCGTCATCCGTTTTCATAAAGCACAAGGATTTAATTTGAAGAGCCACCCAAAGGAACATTCCTTGTGATCCTTCCAGAAGGGCGTCTTGTATCTTCAGTATGAGCCTGGGATCTCCAATCACTAGCTCTTTAGACTCTACGCAACTTGCTAGCTCTGCCTCAATAAATGCCTCAATATCAGAATTTCCATCAGGAATCGAGGTAATTCTGGTGGCAATAAACTGTTCTGAGCTTAATATCAAGGCAGTTTCGGGATCAAGTCTGATTGAGACACAAAGAGCTAGTGTACATATCTCCTGAAGCTTCCGGAGTTGCTGAATCAACACTTTTCTCTCGGTATCATCACACTCATCTAGTGCGTCAAGAATGAAGTACGCCTTGTAGTTGGGTGGAAGGGCACATTGGAGCAAAGCGAATATCCTTCCAAAATCCAGGGCTGGAGTAGTCTCATCAAGGATTTCTGCCGCCGTCGAAAGGTCTGAAATTGGGCGTAGTAGCTGTCGAGCCAGAGAACCAAAGATTGTCCGTGCCTTCAAGCTTTCAGGAATGTCATGTCGGCAAAAGAAGTAAACTACTACATGATCCCTACTTTGAATATGTAGATTTACATCATCGACAATATTAGCCAGCAAAACGGACTTTCCGGATCCTAGCTTGCCCGTATATATAAGCGTACAGGAACCTGTCCGATTTTTCCAGTCCTGGTATTCAGCATCTCGATTGAATAGAGTTGCGCTCCCGATCTTTCGAGTTTGCTTCCACGTCGTCTCATAATCGTATGTAGAGCAAAGATCAAGGACCCGTAAATTCGTCTTCATCTTTCGCCGAAGTGATGCAGATTGGGAGTACTTGCTGGAAAGAGCTCTAAATTGGAAGTTCTCTTGTGCTTCCTCGTCAATCTTCTTGGCCATCAACAGGTTCGCCTCCTCTTTGATCTCATTCGCCCAGTGGCCAAGCTCCGATTGGTAGATCTTTATGTCAGAGTCACTCAAAGTAGATGCAAATTGCCCAAAGGTCGACTTCTTCGTGAACTTCAGCACCTGATGACAAAGACGAACTACCACAATAAAATATTCAGATAGGTATGATTGTATATTCTTGGAGGGGGAATAGAGCAAGGCCATCGTTTGGTATCGGGGGGCGGAGCAACCGACGGTCATGAGGAGAGCGGACAACTTTTCAAGATAGGAAGAGAAGTTTACGATAGACTGCAGAGGTATTAGCAGATGACGCAGCCAAAGAGGTCAAGAAACACTAACAAGCAATGACATCCGCACCATCGACCAGACGCCACATGCTATTATGTTCTGGGAGCCGCCTATGATGATGTCCCCTAGCGCAGCGAATTGCTGGACAGCCTGGAGGAAATTTGTCAAGCGCGGACCAAAACACCGCCGGCCGCCGACCTTTCCAGATGCCTGGCGGTCAATCTCGGCTGTGAGTCGCATGACATCGCTGGGATCTGGAGGGGAATTGTGTGATTGGGATCTATAGGTACGGAAGGTAGATTTCTGCTCGCTCGAGAGGTCTGCTTCGAACTGCGAAACCGCTTGCGCAAGGCGAATTTCGGGCTTTAGCCGTGAAGTATTTGCCAGCAGAGTAGACATGAGGGTGACGCCCTGAAAGGCTTCGAATAACGGAGTGTACCAGGCTTGCGTGAGAGAGCTCCCCTCGGAGAATTAAGAGAAGATGGAAACAAGGTAAAGGCTCATCGTGAGGGGCACTGTCGCTTGGGGCTACTGTAGAGGCGATTCCTAGCTAGAATCCTTGGCGCGGGTACTGTGGAGGCGGATTCTGAGCCCCGGCAGTTAGCTAGGATTCTTGGCGCGGGTAGCTTACCTACCTCACTGCCGCTCGTTTTCCCGTAGCATGTAGGCACACAAAACAGAGCATTGAGCGTTCTACCCACCGGCCCCGATACTCTCCACAGGACCTCGCTGCCACACCACCACGACGAATATAGAGCACTCTACCCACCGGCACCGATACGTCTCACAGTACTCAACACCAGCCAGTTGGTCAGCGGTCCACCAATCGAAAGAGGGAAGCAAATATCTAATCTCCAAACTCGAGCAAATTCCGCTATTAACCCAGATTTACAGACGAGATCCTCACAGGACAAGTACGGGAGAAGTTGTATGGCTTGGCAAAATTATTGCTGTTTAGTAGTAGGAAAATCGCACTTCCGCCACGCGAATTAGCGTAGAAGCTTTCTGAGCTTTTGCCTGCGCTAGGAGGGCGGCCGACCCGCTCTGGCTACAGCTTTGTGTGGGGGGCGTTTATTTTTTTTTTAGCGCGGATATAGAAAGAGTTTTGGGCGTTGTTGGGTAGCATATGATATGGGTAGTGCGGTGGGCGCTAGGAGGTTCTGAGCAAAGCCTCCAGCTACGACCAGATTGGATCTCGGGAGAAGGAAGGCACTCGGAGCGGGGTCGACTGCGGGAACCAAAACGGGACCCGTAGCTAACCAGGCGCAACCCATGATCGACATGTAATACCCCCGAAAACACGAAACGAACATGATGTCTTGGAAACATAAAGATCACTTTATGGATGGAGTAGAGCATAGCATTAAATGAGGCAGGTTGTATCCCTATCAGACATCCTGCTCGCTACCCCGCGCAGTAGAAGACTACGGGTCCGGGGCGGAGTCAAGAGCTGAGAAAACACCTAAAACTGCCCCCGCTGGTCGTGCAGGCCCCCTACGCTACATTTCCGTGGACATCTATTTACCTCAGAGAATCCCTAGCCTGTGGCTCCTACGCGATTGCTATCTGCGCGTGCGTCGGCTGTTGTAGAGTTATTTGTGGTCCGTCTTGGCATCATAACAACCACTGTAAACAACCATTACTTTTATCAATATTATCAACATTATCAACACGATTCAGATGTCGCGCAAAAGAAAGAAGGTGACTATGGGGGGAATGACATTCACTTTCTGACAAGTTTCAAGCTAATTTACCCCAAGGATGAGGCCCTCCGCACTCCCGACCAGTCTTTCACTACATCTCAATCCCCGAAGAGGAAGCGCCTGAAGTCACCATCTGTAAGTTGTTTGTCTCCCCTTGGTGGTCTTACATTTGCTTTGTTGGCATGCTGACGCGTAATTTCATCGTAGACTCTGAGCCAGACTGTCTCTGTTGTCGCTCTCTTAAACAATTCCACTTCCGTCACCAAGCCTTCCTCTCACACTGCCCGTGCGTATCCTCTCAGTCGGGAAAACTTAAGACTTTTTAAAACTATGGACGACGGCGACCATCCCATTACGCCATGTCCGTCCCGGTCGGCTAATTCATCAGCTTCTATTACCGATACTCCGAGTAGACAGTCAAAGTCCCGGGGCTCTCTAGATGCTGGTGAACTCATGGAACGATATCATCTTTTCGGATTAGCAGAAGGCAATGCAGCCTTCGCATTACACGAAGATTTCAAGACGATGGTGCAAGGCATTGTCACCGGCGATCGTTCATCGACTATGAAACCTGGGTCACAAAGGAAATTTATGGAGAACCGTACAGAGCTAGCGACTCGGGATGAAATCACTTTAATGGGCAAGCTTATGCCGATACTAGTCAGGGATAGTCGAACTGTGAACACTCCTCAGGGTGATCTCGTCCGCGATTGGGGTCATGACAATCTTGATGCCAATAGCAATCTAGAGTTTATTCGCGGCTCTGTGCCCATCCCCGACGTTAAACAGGATCAAATCCTAGCGAAACTTCTTGAAAAGTCTCCAGGAATGAAGAATCCAAAGCCGGATATTGCTTACGGTTTCTCCCGCAAGGCTTTCACCAAGAAAGAGCTAGCTGTCAATAACACTTTCGCCTCTATTACAGGAATTTCGCCCAGGATTCTACATCCATTTTTCATCTTCGAGTGGAAAAGCGCAAAGGGTACAATGGAAGACGCGCGATGTCAAGCACGTCGCGGAGGCGCGGTTCTTGTCCATGCAAGAAGGCAATTCAACGCACTAGCGAGTTGCTCACCAGAACCTAATGGTCCAGATTGGGGCTCATTTGTTTTCTCCTGTACGGTAAATCCAGACACAGCATATATATATGTGCACTGGTGTGAGCGTGAGGATGACCAACTATCATGGCACATGAGTAGGATATCGGCACACCTACTAGATGAAGAAGAGGATATAAAGGTCCTCCGTCGAAATATCGACAACATTCTAGATTGGGGCGTGTTGAGTCGGGTGCAGGAAGTCAAGGGTGTGCTTCAGAAGATATGCGCACAGGAGCTTGAATCGTCTAACGTGCCCACCGCCCTCCCCAACAAAAGGAGAAAATTCCAAGGGGCGCTTGAGTGATATGGCCAATCCTCGACGCCGGTCCGGACACCCCACTCCACTAGGTATGTGACAGTTTAAGTCTACAGGTTCCTGCCACAGTGCGACTTAGAACTCATATCCAAATCTCCAAAACAGGATATTGAAGAGCTTCGATTTCCCAGTGGATGTACATACCAGAGCCTTGTGCATCGGCCACAATGTCGACATCAACGAGTGTATATATAAAGGCATGTGGACAGACTACAACCGACCATGGGGTGAGCATAGACTGCAGAACAATGTTATTGACGCTTTACTGATAGGCCCGCTTATTCTCGTAGGGGTGGCAACGACTGTCCATCGATCCTGTGGCACAGTTTTGGAAGACCTTTGTAGCCGTCCTTCTTGATCTCTCCGGCGCCTGCATTTTTGCAATTCATAAAAGCCTCCTCTCAAGATTTATTCTATGGTTTGAAGAAGATAATCCTGAACGCGAGCCTCTGTTGGATCATGACCAGGAAGCAACGATCTGCACTACCGTCAACAGCCCCCTAAACAACCGTGAAAAAAAGCACGGAAGCTCTTCCACCAACTACATGGAAAGTCACAATAAATCAGGATTTACCGAATTTCTAATCTGGATTTCCGCGCACTCTTGCAGTATTAGGGCAATGTGTGGGGGAGGAAGAGTGCGCGGGGTTTGCAAATTGTCTGGTTTTGAAAGATGTATTGGGAATATGAAAGGACGTTGCCAAGCTGTAATGGGTGCGAAGGGAGGGCATGCGAAGTGGTGAATTTGCAAATGCGAACTTAAAGTAATATTGACAATGGTTGAAACAGCTATGAATGTCTTGTGTGCTCGATCATCTAGGATGGGGATCCAAGATAGACTTCCAACTAGAGTCATTATAGTTACAGGGGTTTACCGCACATCGTCTTTTTGACTGTCTTTCTGTACCATCATCACAGCTGTCTAGCTCGCCATCGTTATCATCAATATCTGTATCCGGCATGGTTTCTTGAGACGTATTCCACAGCTTTTCATCGAAGGAAGAATCTTTCGACGAGGAGTCGAAACTTCGCCGTCTCCTACGACCCCGGATATATTCCTTATCTCTATTATCTCCCCCGTCTCCTGCCGGAGCCACAAAGGCATCTCGTTGTCTTTTTCGTGGACTTTGGCTACGAGATTTGGCTCCCGAAGAGAGCAGCTGCCTGCACTGGTCTCCTGAGAAGTCTGCAATGCTTGTCTCCCCGTCACCGACACAGACGAAAAGCCTCCGCTTAAGGCCCTGCTGCACAAAATTGATGCATTGAGCAAAGATTGTCCATGCGAACCGTGCCAGAACGTATTGAATGGCGACGCCAACGAGCGGCTGTAGTGACACGTTGTGGTATAGACTCGTAAGCTGAAGTGATGAACCTGGAGCCATAATATGAACGAGGAGGACAGAAGACTTGGGAACGATCGCAAAACGCTTCTGGTCGAAGATTGTGTGAACGTCGGAGCGAAGGAGTATAGCATTCTGAGCGTCGTCGACGGGTTCAGACCCCGGACGCTGCTGGTTTGTGTATCGGAACATGCCATTCTCACTAAACCAGCGCTCTTCGCTCCTCGGAACTAGGTGTGCGTGTTCCGTGCCCTCGATATGGTTCGTTATGCGGCAGGATATGTCCCGAGCTAACGTAGCTTCTGCTAAACCGCTTTGGCGAGGTAACTGTCTGTCAAGAGGAAGCTTAAGAGGCTCGCAGGAAGTCCATGACTCGGGTAGGTTATCGTGGGGGAAGCGCCAGTGGGCAAAAGATGGAACCACGGGATATCTCTCTAAGACCTCCATGTCAGTACATAAGCACAAGTATATAAGAGCCATTCTGTTTGCTTACCATCGGCAGCGTCTTCAGAAACCCGGAAGTAGTAATTTTTCTGCGCAGAATACCATCCGGACCTACCTGAGCAGGCCCTCCCGTCCTTGTCCCCGTTAAGAATCCCTCCCATCTATTGTTGGCAATAATAGCGCACGCAATTCGTGCAGTTTCGTGGTGGGTACCGCCTTGAGGATGATCCAAAGCGGGAAGCACCATTAAGATGTTTCCCGTATCGTCATAGCCCGGATGACGCAGATAGACTATGTGGTTGAGGTCTGTTGGGAGATTCTGTCCGCCATCTTCGTGGGAAGGTGTTGTGTAATGCGAACGTGGTTGGAGAGTGTCGCACGACATATATCTGGTCGATAACCACAGGGGAGGATGGTGCTAAAACGATACATAGATGGATGGGCTGGTCGATGTAGCAGCGTGAGCGGCATGCAAGAAAGTGATGTTGCTGTAGGTCAGCCGTTGCCATGCCAACACACAAGGCGGGGTGGCGACAAGGCTGAGTTAAAGCTTGACATTTCTTGGCACGACTCCAACCTCGTACAGACTCCATCTCACAAGGGTGTGGCCGGAGCGCCACTAGCTATAACACTTTTTCCGCAGGCTCTTATAGTTTGCGCTGATCACCGCACCTCGCTTGAAGGTTTGGCTTCGGCGCATGCAAATCTTTCTATTTTGTTCGAGTTCGATGGGCCGACCAAAGCAACAAATGCAAGTTGGCGTGGCAGCTTGTGAGGCCGAGTCAGTCGCGATATCTCCACCTCCATTCCCCCTTTCGTTTCCATGGGCTCTCGCATTTCATCCTATTTCATCATATTCCATTCAAATGCTCCTTCAAGATGCTGACGGCCTAATTGCGTTTTGACCAGGTTGGGGCTACTGAACCTCACTGAGAAACCCTAACCCCACCAGCTGCCCAGCACTTAATGCTACAAAGTCATCACCTTTTCAACACCAAAGCCTTGGACGAACCTCTCCCTGTGCCTTTTGACGATTTGCCTTGCGCACAGTTTCTCATTCTTATTGCACGCAATCTGATCTACTTTGGCCCTCACGAGAAGCCGAAACAGAGCCCAGCATAACTCCTTAGACGCCACCGAAATGCCTGAGAAAAGACCTGCTTACGGCGATGAAGAAACCGCTCTCAGCCAGCCGAAGGAACTAAAAGACAATGCTTGGGAAAATACTACGATGAAGGAGCCTGAGCAGAAATTAAGACATTATACCGTTGGCTGGATATGCGCCATAACTGCGGAGTACGTTGCCGCGCAAGCTTTTCTCGACGAAGAATACGAAGGACCCGAATATGTGTCCCCTAATGACAACAACCATTATACCCTAGGTAGAGTTGGGAAGCACAATGTTGTTATTGCTATCTTACCCGATGGCGAGTACGGAACATCATCTGCAGCAAGCGTCGCAAGAGATCTGCTGCACAGCTTTCCCAACATCAGAATCGGTTTAATGGTCGGCATCGGTGGCGGTGCACCAAGTCAAAAGCATGATATCCGCCTAGGCGATATCGTTGTCAGCGCTCCTCGTGATGGGGAGGGTGGTGTGTTCCAGTACGACTTTGGCAAAACAATACAAAATCAGAGTTTTCAACATACACGGTTTTTGAACCAGCCGCCAACCGTTCTGCGGACGGCTGCTAATGGACTCAAGGCCCAGTACGAGAGCAAAGGTCATCAGCTTGAAGCCGCAATCAATACCGTTCTCGACAAGAAACCGAGACTGCGGAAGAAGTACAAACGGCCAGACTCGAGCAGCGACAGGCTGTATCAAAGTGGAGTCACCCATCCTCCAAACGACCAGGTGGACTGTATGACAGCCTGTGGTGATGATCCATCGAAGCTGATATTGCGACCCGGACGGACCGAAGATGAGGATAATCCAGCAATTCATAGTGGCCTAATTGCTTCAGCAAACCAGCTGATGAAGAACGCTTCGATTCGGGACAAGCTCGCAGCAGAAAAGGACATTCTGTGTTTTGAAATGGAAGCGGCAGGCCTAATGAATCATTTCCCCTGTCTGGTTATTCGTGGCATATGCGACTACTCGGACTCACACAAGAATAAGGAATGGCAAAAGTATGCGGCAATGGTGGCGGCTGCATATGCGAAAGATCTTCTCCATCACATTCTTCCAAATAGGCTGGAGGCTGAGAAGAGAATTAGCGATGTTATTCATTCTGGTTAGTTATCCTTACGAATACGACGTTCATGTGACCAGGTTTTAACTTGAACAAGAGTTCAATGAATTGCGCATTTTAAATCGAGAAACTCATGATGCTGTCAAGGACTTAAGCGTCGAGCACAGGCAAAGCAAGTTTAATCGTTGGCTGCAGGCACCGGATATCTCGGTCAACTATGACAAAGCCCTAAAGCAACGCCATAAGGGTACTGGCCGTTGGTTCCTGGAGAACAAAGTCTTTACAGAATGGAAGACGCAACCAAACACATTTGTATGGCTTCATGGCATTCCCGGATGCGGAAAGACAATTCTTAGCGCTACGATCATCGAGCATCTAGAGAGGACAATGCTCCCGTCTCAATCGCTTCTGTACTTCTACTTCGATTTTAGCGACATTAACAAGCAATCACTTGACAGTATGATTCGCTCGTTTATTAGCCAGCTTTATAATAGATCAGATATCACTCGGACGCTAGCAGATTCACTGTGCGGAGATGGTCGTCAACAGCCGAGGTCTGGATCGTTGTGCCAGATTTTTCTTCACCTGATAAAGCAGGTTGATAGAGCCTGGATCGTACTAGATGCTCTTGATGAATGTAAAACCAGGGAAGGGAATCAGACCGAAGGACTACTATCATGGATACGGGGCCTTCTAGACTCCGAACTGGGGAATGTCCACCTCCTTGTTACAAGTCGCCTAGAGCGAGACATCCAAACGGCACTCAAGGTTCGGATGCGCAAAGAATACATAATAAACATTCAGAGTAACCTGGTTACCGATGATATCCATGCATATATTCATGCTAGAATAAGGGAATACGAGGGATTTAAGAGATGGCAAGAGCGACCAGAAGTTCAGGATGAGATTGAGACCCAGCTTGTGGAAAGGGCTGATGGAATGTAAGACTATACATAATCTACGCATTCTATTATCTAAAGTTATACTGAAAGGCTATAGGTTTCGGTGGGTTGCATGTCAGCTAGACGTCCTGGAGAATTGTACCCATCTCCCGATGCTCCGACAAGCACTTGCGTCCCTACCGGAGACACTGGATGAGACCTATGTCCGAATATTGGATAGCATCTCTTCCTATCACAAACAGACCGCAATCCGCATTCTGCAATTTTTGGCATACTCTGAGCGGCCACTACTCCTTGAAGAGGCTGTTGATGCGGTAGCGGTAGAGCCTGAAATTTACCCCGGATTTAAACCAGAAAACAGAATGCCCAAACCAGAAGAAATCGTAAGTTCTTGCAAGAGCTTAGCGATTATCGTGCCTACATGGGACCGCAGATCTGGTCAAAGGACCAGCGAACTTCGATTAGCGCACTTCTCAGTTAAGGAGTATCTTACCTCAAATCGGGTCAGAAGGGATCTGCACCACTGCTTCAGGGAGACTATTGCCACGACGTCAATCACAAAAGTTTGCCTTGCATACTTGATTAATTTGGACCAGAAATTCCGTATAGAGGAGATTAGAAAAAGATTCCCCTTCGCCCAATATTGTGCTCGATATTGGATGACCCACGCTATTGCTGGAGAGAAAGACGAGACCTTACAGGGATTTATCATGGATTTTTTCCTCCAGCGGAAATGGTCTTATAGCAACTGCTGTCAACTCTACAATCCAGATAGGCCATGGCAAGAGTGGCCTGATGATAAAGTGGCAGCAGACCTGCCAGTAGAGCTATATTATGCATCACTTGTGGGCTTGCATTATGCTGTTCAGATGCTGCTCAACCAGGGTGTTGACGTCAATGTGCAAGATGGACGGTACGGCAATGCACTCCAGGCGGCTTCATCTCGAGGCCACAAGCAGATTGTGAAGCTGCTGCTGGACAAGGGTGCCAATGTCAATGCGCAAGGTGGATGGTATGGCTACGCACTCCAGGCGGCTTCATCTCAAGGCCATGAGCAGATTGTGGAGCTGCTGCTAGACAAGGGCGCCAACATCAATGCGCAGGATGGACAGTACGGTAACGCACTCCAGGCAGCTTCATCTGGAGGCCACAAGCAGATTGCGAAGCTGCTGCTGGACAGGGGCACCAATGTCAATGCGCAAGGCGGACAGCATGGCAACGCACTTCAGTCAGCTTCATCTGGAGACCATGGGCAGATTGTGAAGCTGCTGCTGGACAAGGGTGCCAATGTCAATGCACCAGGTGGACGGTACGGCTACGCACTCCAGGTGGCTTCATTTAAAGGCCACGAGCAGATTGTGAAGCTGCTGCTCGATAAGGGTGCTGGCGTCAATGCGCAAGGCGGAGAGTATGGCTGCGCACTCCAGGCGGCTTCATCTCAAGGCCATGAGCAGATTGTGAATCTGCTACTGGACAAGGATGCCAACATTAATGCACAAGGTGGAGGGTATGGCAACGCACTCCAGGCCACTTCATTCGGAGGCTATGAGCAGATTGTGAAGCTACTGCTCGATAAGGGTGCTGACGTCAATGCACAAGGTGGACAGTATGGCAACGCACTCCAGGCCGCTTCATTTGGAGGCCATGAGCAGATTATGAAGCTACTGCTGGACAAAGGCGCCAATTTCAATGCGCAAGGTGGAGAGTATGGTAGTGCACTCCAGGCGGCTTCATTTAAAGGCCATGAGCAGATCGTGGAGCTGCTGCTGGATAAGGGCGCCGACGTCCACAGCAATGCACTCCAGGTAGCTTCATCTAGAGGCTACGAGCAGATTGTGAGGCTGCTGCTGGACAAGGGCGCTAATGTCCACAGCAATGAGCTCCAGGCGGCTTCATATAAAGGCCACGAGCAGATTGTGAAGCTGCTGTTGGACAAGGGTGTCAATGCCAATGCACAAGGTGGAGGGTACGGCAACGCACTCCAGGCCGCTTCATTTAAAGGCCATGAGCAGATTGTGAAGCTATTGCTTGATAAGGGTGCTGACGTCAATGCACAAGGTGGACAGTACGGCAATGCACTCCAGGCCGCTTCAATTGGAGGCCATGAGCAGATTATGAAGCTACTGCTGGACAAAGGCGTCAATGTCAATGTACAAGGTGGAGAGTATGGCAGCGCAATCCAGGCGGCTTCATATAAAGGTTATGAGCTGATTGTGAAGCTGCTGCTGGACAAGGGTGCTGATGTCAATGCACAAGGTGGACGGTACAGCAACTCACTTCAGGTAGCTTCATCTGGAGGCTATGAGCAGATTGTGAAGCTGCTGCTGGACAAGGGTGCTGACGTCAATGCACAAGGTGGACGGTACGGCTACGCACTCCAGGTGGCTTCATTTAAAGGCCACGAGCAGATTGTGAAGCTGCTGCTTGATAAGGGCGCTGACGTCAATGCACAAGGTGGAGTGTTCAGCAATGCACTCCAGGAAGCTTCAGCTGGAGGCCATGAGCAGATTGTGAAGCTGCTGCTTGATAAGGGCGCTGACGTCAATGCGCAAGGTGGACAGTACGGCAGTGCACTCCAGGCGGCTTCATCTCAAGGCCATGAGCAGATTGTGAAGCTGCTACTCGAAAGATATAGCAAAGCGGAATAAGGGCCTTTACCTAGCGATTGTAATATTATATTTACTATTTTTCTATAATCTCTACTTCATTGAGGGGTCTGGGGGTAGGCGCGAATATATAGTCTGGTAATTCGCCACAGCGATAGGTGAAGCTTCCAGAATTCTCTAGATCAACGTAAACAAGGCCCGCTAAGTAATAGCTTTATGACTTGCCAGCTGGTCTCTATGATCACGCCAGCAGGCGTATCCGCCTTGCTGCGACACTAGCCACAACACACAACCCACAGGCCACCTGGCACAAACTAGATAGGGGGGGGGGGTGGCCTTCGTTAAAGGCATGTCTGACCACAGTTAGTTTTTAGTGGAGCAGCCTAACGTTGGCAAGCCAACTATTAGATATTACGTGTGTAATAGAATAGATTGCTATGTATAGCGAGCTTGTTGTTCTACAAACACGAAGTAAGTAGGTAGGAAATTCTTGTTGGGCGCTTGAGCGCCAAGTCGCCCAAATAGGGGCTAGTACAAAGCGGCCTGCTCCTATTCCGCGCCATGGGCTAAGCCACTGGTTCGCGCATAGATTGCAATGCTCAGATAGAGCAGCGTAGTAGCTGCCATTATACAGTAGAGGGCGAATTGGGTGTCGCAAGTTTTTTTAGTTAATTATTTTAAGTGGGCTCCATTTCCAGGCACC
This sequence comes from Geoglossum glabrum, assembly GCA_021527465.2. Taxonomy (NCBI): domain Eukaryota; kingdom Fungi; phylum Ascomycota; class Geoglossomycetes; order Geoglossales; family Geoglossaceae; genus Geoglossum; species Geoglossum glabrum. Next base: position 58,584 of record JAJDFE020000082.1, read on the forward strand.
CGTGGCTGTGCATCCCTGCCAGGTTGTACCAAAAGATACCGCCAGGTTGCCTTCTCGCCTGTCGCTGGTATGTACTGTACACGTGACCATTTCTTCGGAGTTTCTATGAGCTTACATGATAGTTCCCCACGAAATTGCCTAACCACCGGATTACTCCAGAGCTGATGTGGCTAGTGATATCATTCAGATTATACAGTATTCTTCTCCCTAGTAAAGTCTGACTACATCGATTGGATAGTACTGATCCACGCTTAAAGGGCTTATATAATTCTTCAGATCCATTTGAAATATTCGGCAAAACATGGTGAGAAGTTACAGCCAGAATTTAACTGGCTATCGTGCTGATCAGAACTTGATATGCAGGAAGATAAAGCTTCTTCACAATCAACCACAGGCTGTAGAAACAGTTATAGGCACCATGCACTGGAGTCTGGCGGTAGATTTCGGACGCTCCGATTGCAACCATCAGAGTCACCAGAAGCGCAGTTGTACTGCACTCTGGAGGAAAGCCCTCTGGACGAAACATGTGATTACGAAGCCTTGTCTTATGCTTGGGATGCCCAAGTCCCTAGTCGATGTTTAATTTGCGATGGCCTAGGACTGGAAATTACGGCAAATTGCGAATCTGCGCTTCGCAGGTTAAGACTCGTCGATAGGACTCGTAATTTATGGGTCGACTCAGTCTGCATCGACCAAGCATCTGACACCGAAAAGAGTCAACAAGTTGCTCTAATGCCGGAGATCTATAGTCTAGCCCAGAGAGTAGTTGTATGGCTTGGAGAGGGAAATGAGAAGTCTGATCTGGCCTTTGAGTATCTTGAGAATACGCTCTTATCACAGAGTCTGATATTCCAACATTTCAATACTACGGACTTCATGAAGGAGTATTATGAACAAGGATGGAATGAGCTACAGTGTGAGATTTGATTATTTTGATGTCTCTTATTAAACATATTGCTAATGAAATAGCTCTTAGCGAAGAGCGATGCGATCTATAAGAGAGATGATCCGAGATTTTACTACAGACCTCGCCGAAGTGTGATCGACGACATCTTTTGCCGTTCATGGTTCACCCGAGCTTGGACACTCCAGGAAGTAGCTTTGTCTACAAATTGCCTGGTAATATGCGGCGATGCCACCATGATTTGGGAAGGCCTGACTCTCTGCGTCACATTTCTCAAACACCTTAGCGACGACATTTGGTTTACAAACACTATTATACCGGCCTTGCCCCATTTGTACGCAAAAATGACACAACAATTTGAGATTCAAACCAATCTGGAAGAAGTTTTAACCACGTGTCGCCGGCTCAAGGCAGCCAAAAAAGAAGATAAGATCTTCTCGCTTTATTGGCTTCTGCGCAAAATCGATCCTTCATTTCCGACTCCTGTCTATTCCAAGCCACTGGCGGATATATATCGCGAGGCCACGGTCGTGTTGTTACAGCAAAGCAATGCATTGAGGCTATTTGATACTTGCTTTGATCTTGATGATAGCTTTCCTCGACCCTCATGGGTCCCAGACTGGAGCTGCGAAGTTGGCTGCCCTTTTGGACGAGCTAGCGCTTCACAAAATTCTGAGCCTCAATTCAGCTTATCACCCGATCATAAACGACTGAATGTCTTTGGCACGCTTGTGGATAAGATACAATTGACAACAACCCCTCTCCCTAGATTCACGCGCGGGTTGAATGACTATGACGAACCTATCGAGAAACGAATCTCGATCCGAATAAAGTTTATTCAAACATGGGCAACTTGGGTCAGAGACATGCGATCGCTGCCTCCATACGACTCTACCGAACGCGCTATCTACGCGCTCTGGTCCTTATTAATGGATCTGAGGAAACAGGACCAGAGCAGTTTGTGGCCAGACAATGACTACGCCCAGCTGTTCTTAGCCCTATTAATTCAGGAACCCAATGCTGAACAGAAAGAGCGTGTCGAAGAAGGCTTGAGATTCCTAACTAGCGCACGATATGCCACCGAGTTTGTGCCGTATTTTGACATCCCAGAAATAGCAAAGTATACCATCCTCCATTTTTCAAATCTTTCTCCAGTTTTGGATCAAATGAAATCTCTGGCTCCTGCCTCCTATACATTTCTTGCAACAGCCAGCGGATACTTAGGCTTTGCTCCAATGTTCACCGCGGCGGACGATCTTCTTGTACTTTTCTCAGGAGTAGAGTACCCTATGATAGTCCGACCACTAAACGAGAGGCACTACCGTCTTATCGGACCTGCATGGATACAAGGGATGATGGATGGCGAGCTTTGGCAACAGGGCGATAAATTAAAAGAATTCGTAATTTGCTAAGGACGCAATTATCACTCTATAAATTTTGCTCAAACTAAAGACTTATACTTATTGTCAAATAGGTGGTGGCGTAGGTCAATGTAAAGATTCGATTAAATTATGCTGTGCAGCATCCAGTTGCGGCGCTATGATTGTGGCTGATAAGAAAGCGCTGACTCTGGTGGGGTCGGGAAAAGTGGAAGAAATGGCTCCGCTCTGCGATGACAAACGAGCAGCGATACCTTTGGGTACAACCGGGCAAGTGTACAAAGCCACATGTGGCTGGAGCTGGATTCCGCTAAGAAAGTTAAATAAAAAATTAGCGTCACCCAATTCGCCTTCTACTGTACAATATCCTTCACTGATAAACTCTACCATTGCAAATTGCTGACTGTTTCAGTGATTTGTAATACAGGAAGGAGCAGCCCAGAGCTTCCCCAACGTTCCTGAATGCTCTTGAGCATAGTGCAGGTGACAGAAGCGAGTGAAGTATTTGCCCAGCAGCTTCCAGAGCATTCTGTTTGCCACATTAAGGAGTATATAAGAAAAAGCCTTCAGCAGATGGCAAGTGGGGAGGAGGTTAAGGAGTTCACGTCGACTCCATCCTTCGCGAGCAGCAGCTTGACCACCGCCTCGTGCCCGTTCTCGGCCGCCCACGACAGCGGTGTCTGACCCCCGGAATCCTTGGGGTCCACATCGACTCCATCCTTCGTGAGCAGCAGCTTGACCATCGTCTCGTGCCCCTTCTCGGCCGCCCACGACAGCGGTGTCCGACCCCTATAAGAATCCTTGGAGTTCACGTCGACTTCATCCTTCGCGAGCAGTAGCTTGACCACCGCCTCGTGCCCGTTCCGGGCCGCCCACGACAGCGGTGTCCGACCCCCGGAATCCTTGGGGTTCACGTCGACTCCATCCTTCGTGAGCAGCAGCTTGACCACCGCCTCGTGCCCGTTCCAGGCCGCCCAGGAGAGCGGTGTCTGATCCCCCTCATAATCCTTGGAGTTCACATCGACTCCATCCTTCGTGAGCAGCAGCTTGACCACTGCCTCGTGCCCGTTCCCAGCCGCCCAGGACAGCGGTGTACGACCCCTATAAGGATCCTTGGAGTTCACGTCGACTTCATCCTTAGTGAGCAGCAGCTTGACGACTGCCTCGTGCCCGTTCCGGGCCGCCAGCGACAGCGGTGTCTGACCCCTATAAGAATCCTTGGAGTTCACATCGACTGCATCCTTCGTGAGCAGCAGCTTGACCACCGCCTCGTGCCCGTTCCCAGCCGCCCACGACAGCGGTGTCCGACCGCTACAAGAATCCTTGGAGTTCACGTCGACTTCATCCTTCGCGAGCAGCAGCTTGACCACCGCCTCGTGTCCGCTCTGGGCCGCCAGCGACAGCGGTGTCCGATTATAAGAGTCTTGGAGTTCAGGATTACACCCATTCTCTAGCAGACCTATTATCGTCCCCACTAGTCCAAAGTATGCTGCAACGTGAATTCCTGCCATTTGCCTTGGCACTCTTTGACTGTAGCCAGAGTGGCTTCTGTAAACCATCATCGCCTGGCTGGTGGCGGAGACCTTGGCTCTACTTTTCAAAAGGTTGAGAATCAAGAAGTCTTCCTCAATCGAGCCCTCCCCAATCGATGCTGTGTGAGCATGATGGCCCCAATTTCGCGCTGCATAGTCGTAAAGGACGTTCGTCTGTAATCGTGCCTCGAACTCTCCATCGGATCGGCAGAAGCCTGTCTCAAAGATGTCGAACGATAGATAGGTAACGCACACACTTGTAATGTCTATCTGGGCGCCCGGAAACCAAGAAGTCCATGTCCGCTCAAAGTATTCCTGCGTCGTGTAGTGGACCAGGCGGATAATGTCGCTCTCTCTGTCAACAGTGACCAAGCCAGCGCACACGAAAACTATATCTTCAAGTTCTGGCAGATTTTCTTCGTCAAATCTAGATGTACCAATTTCTACGCCAAGGGCGTGTCGAAGTTCCGAAGTAGTCAAGGGCCTCCTAGCACAAGTAATCCATGAAAGAACCTGCTTAGCAAACACAGTCCGATCTCCAATCTGGCTCTCAATTCTTTCCATTGCGTGCTCATATGCAGTGTCCAGAGCTTTCGTATTATCACCAGTAACCTTGGATTCTCCTTGGAGACTTTTTAATGCCGTTCTGATGGCCTTTGGAGATCTCTTCCCAATTAGTGAATCCATGTGAAGCCGTGCTAGCAGAAACCTAAGCAATTGTTAATTCGCTTTATTAGTTATAAAAGCTTTAGAATGCACATACATTCCGTCAGCAGCTTGTGTGATTTCAGTCACAATTGCCTCTTGTAGATCTTCCTTGTGTGAGACGAATGATGGCAATTGTGACATATGACCTTCTAGATATCTCCGCATGTCATCGCTACTGGCTCGGATCTCTACTGAGACGCTTCCTTCAAAATCCTTTTCCATTCCCGGAATATATCGCGAAGTTACAAATAGATTGACTCCAGTTTGGTGCCTAAGCTTAGAGAGCTCTGAGAGGAACCTCTTACGGCTTCGATTAGAAACCTGACATTCATCCAATGCATCAATAATAATGTAGGTTCTTGAATACTTGGATGCAACGGAGTGCAGCTCTGTAGCAATTTCGTCAATTGTAGGCCGGGTTTTCTTGCAGCTGTGGCGGTTATAGAGCGTTTTCATGCTCTCTGGTGTGGATGCTTGATCAGAGAGTAACTGCTTGAGGAGGCTCGAAAGTAGGTCTTCGGGTTTCTGCTCGTGTTGTTGTCGGAAGTTGAAGTAGATATACGCAATGCCAATAGTGTGGTCGCGATGATTCCGATTACAGAGGTGGTCAATGACAACAGATGCAAGGATTGTTTTGCCTGCTCCTGGAATACCTGGACAAAACATCGTCTGTCTATCTTGGTTAAGCCACTCCAGGAATTCGTCCGAATCTAACAGCCATTGCCCTGTCCCTTCCTGTCGTCTGCTAATGAAGTCATTCTGCTGAGGAGTATAGTCGGTTGGGGTAAGCCAGTCGAGGATGGCTTCCTCCTCTCGATAGTCTTGACATCGGTTCAATCGGTCGATACCGGCCTTTGTCGCCACTGCAAGTTTGCTGATAATTGTAAGTGCGCGTATGATACTCCAGTTTAAAGGAAGGAGAGCTACCTAATTACGCTTCCATTGAAGGCGTTCAAAAGACCAACATTCAACGTAATGCGTGAGCGCAGATCCTGTATCTCTTTCGGCTCCCAATTTAATCTCTTCCATACTCTTCTCGACTTATCACGAAAACCTTCAGCATTAGTAGTCTTCAAGCAATAATTTTCGTCAACAATCTTGCCTAGTCCGATAAGGACGTTGTGGCATTCTTCAAGAACTGGTAGAAAGGCCTTCTCCTGCCAGTCGGTAAGCTCATGTTGGCATAGGGCACCTTCAATATCTCGAAGGACATTTGAGAGGCCTGTAACCCTGTTGATTTGGTAAATAAGCATCCATAATATGAATAAAAAAGGCGGCCTCACTCATTCAAGATCGCTTTAAACTGCTGTGGGCAGTCAACAAACCGCACCCGAAGCTCGTTTGCGAGCTCAAGGATCTTGATGATATCGCCTACGCTATAGCCAAAACTCATCTCGACATGATACGCAGCACTGCCATTAACACACAGAAGAGAGCGTGATACCTGGGAGAGTCTAAATTGCAGAAAGGATGTTGGATTGAGCTCTTAAGGCAGCTCTGCGGGGTCCATGTGGCTGTGCGCACAGCCACATGAGCCCCATCTCTAGCCCAGCCAATAAACCTGACTGCTAGTCTCCCATCAATCGGGCATCACCAGATTACTGTGGGGTCTTGTCAAAGCTGGGAGGGCAGCCGACCGGCACCGGCCACAGCCTTGTCGAGATATACTGATGTATTTAGCTAGCTCTTCGTAACGGCTTATACTTCAAGAGTGCATGGCCATAATAGAATATACATACATACATACATACGTCGAAATATACTAGACTTGATGAGAGACCCTCCCCGCTTGTGGTGGCGGTGCCACTTTGACTGCTGTCTTAAACATGCTAATACAGCTCGACTATTCCGCATTTGCACTAGTAGCACTAACACGTAACACGTGGCATAGCGCCCTAAAGCATTCTTCAAATATCTACGTAGGCCGCTACCAAAAGTTTTAAAAATACCTCTTAGGCGTCGCCTGGGCATTACCACGCTAGAGTCTGGTTAAACCGCCACCGTGAGAGCTATGCCGAAGGTAATTAAAGCAGCATCGTCACTTAACTAATTCTAGTTGAGAGTTTTATTACTTTTGGTAGGGGCCTCTGTACATTTACACCAATAATTGGTATCAACACCTCGCTGATTTTAACCATAGCCATAACACTCCCTCCCTCGCACGTCAGCCATTACATACTGATATGACCAAGAAAACCTACCTGCGGGCGCCAAATCTAGACTACGAGCCCAACAAGGCAATCCAGCTAGGCCACGTTTGGAGGAAGCCCCGAGATCCGGGTTCCTTCATCGGGACTCCCCTCTCAATCCCCGACGAGATGAAGATCAACTACACTTACAAATCTCCATGGACCACCGAAAAGGGCCGCGAAAGTCATGGCCTAATCGGCATCTGGCTCCGATTCCTGCAGGCTGTTAGTGTCCGGACCGAGGGTAGCACCAGCTGGAACAGCGCCGACGACACTTCCTACTCCTTCCCCAAGATGGACACGTACTCAATCGAGCCGACGCCCGACTACGTCAAGGCGAGCATCGCTACTGTCGCGAACGAGATCGTCAGGAGCGGCGACAACTTGTACATGATCACGGGGGTCAAGATCGCGCGCGGCGCTAAAGGGTCCGAGCTGGCGAAAAACAACCTCGCTGTCAATGCCGAGGCAGACGCCGCGGGAGGGCCGAAATTCAACGTTGAGAGAGGGCGGTACAACGTCGAGAGCTTTGGGGAGTCGTCGGATGTAGTGTTTGCCTATCGCGTGCGGGAGATCTTCTACGAGAAGGGGTTGTTCAAGGTCAGAGAGTACAACAAGGGCGCCGTGCACGGAGAGGGACTGGTTTCTGTGGGCGAGGGCGATGGGGCCGTTGCCAAGGTGAGCGTTGAGAGTGCTGAGCTTGGAGACGATGACGTCGTTGTGGAAGGCGAGCTGTATCCTTTTGTCGATGTTGATGGTGAGGAGTGTGACTTCGTTATTTGATCTTGTGTTGAGTAAATTCGGTTTGTTAAAGATGGCGATACGGGCACCGGAAGGATGATTTTTTCACTGAGAAACTGGTTTCCTAGTGGTGTGATAGTCCCTCATCTTCTCATTCACCTCATTGTCACCCTAATCACATGCCCAAGTTGTCCGCGGTGCTTCTCACGCTTCTCTGTGTGACAGGACTAGCTTGCTCACGGTATGGTGCCTCGGTGAAACGCTCGACACGATAAGAAGCCTCCCGATTGGCTGGGTTTGGGAAGCTCGCTCATGGCGTGTGTATCTCGGTCGCGCACTCGAACTCCCTTTTTCCTCTCTTCGTGCGACGTCTTGTAATTATACGAGAACTGTCAAATTCAATGGTTTCGGTAGAACTAGTAAAATTCCTTTGTACCTCGTTCGATGTCCTCTCGTTCTGCCACACTCTGAGATCCTAACAAATCCCTTAGCTGGCGTTCTATTTCGAGAACGTAGCCTTGGTAGGCCATATTTGGGTCAAACAGTGTCCAAGGAGTTATAACGCGGCAGTCAAACTTGAAGAGTTGATCCTGGACGGTTGACATGAACTGGAAAATCTTCCGGATTCCAGCATACGTCCATAGCTTGCCTCTATTCTCCTTCACATTCTCACCATGCTTGTCATGCTGGATGGAAAACTCCAGCACAAGGGCGGCACAGCCAGCAGCAACCGGGGTAGCAAAAGATGTCCCTGAGACATAGCGAGTTAAGCGACCTCCATTAAGGCTAGGCGGCCAGGCTGCTTCTATTCCTTCGCCGAGAATGGCAAAGTTATCGTCGCCATCCGAGGGCATTGGCGACGCCTTAGCCCGGTTTCCGAGGGCTTCGACAGAGCGGATGCAGATCACTTGGCCGTGGATACGGGCTGGATACGAGACCCGTTTCCGCGGATCTATTGAACCGTTGTTGGAGGCTGCGGCTAAAATGATCTTGCCATCTGAGAAAGCATTTAGGACGGCCTTCCCGATCTCGTCGTCTTCGCGCTCAAATCCGAGAGACAAGACGATGATGTGGACGTTCCACTTGTCTCTGGCAGCCGCATGTGAAATTGCCTGGCCACATTAGTTGAAATCGTTCGCATGGTGTAGAGATCGTGAGTTCATCATACCTTGGCGACCCTTGCTGGGGTTTGACTATCGAATGCTGCTGAATCGGATATCTTGCCGACGTAGAGGTGTACCTTGGCAACACGAAGAAGTACATCACATACGGCCGTCCCATGTCCAACAACATCATTAATACCATGTTTCGATGCGGCCCAATCCCAGTAGTCAATCAACTTAGAGCCGTTCTTATGGAGCTGCTTTTGGATCCTTTCATGTGTCAAGTCAATACCGGTATCGAGAACAGAGACCCTGACCGCTGTGTCTCCAGTGCGCCGTTTTCTTTCCAGTATAGGGTGAATAACGGATTCCAGCCGCTCAAACCATTTCTCTGCATAAGGGGCTCTGTGCTCAGTCAGATGATGCTCGTTATCTCAAGTGCTTTTTGTTCATTGTGGCCAAAAGAACTTACGTTTCCGGGCGTTCGTTACTAGTCTTAGTATCAGACATGGAGACATCGTTGACAGTTTTCGACTCTTCGATTTGATCTGAAATTTATTAGCCCCGCCACTAGGTCAAGTGGAATACCAGAGGCGAATCACATACTAGTAGCCGGACCCGTCATCATTTGAGGTTGATCACGTTGGATTTTATATGCTGATGACCTGGGTCCGGAATACTGCCCCATTAGATTCGCGGCCGCTGCATCTTTCATCCTCTTTCGGAGGTGCTGTCGGTCCCGCCGCACATATGGTAAAACACTCGGCAGCTCGCCGGGAGGGCCACCATCAGAATCGAAGCAGGAGATCTGCTCTTCTTCCGAAAACGACGATCGTCGAGGTCTTTTACGTGGTGGCTGGTGGAAACCCGGCAAGTCCTTCATTATGTTCAGAACGATATTGTTACGTACGAGTCTTCTAAACGTCTCGTCCTCATCTTCAACTTTCCCGTATGCTGTGGTCCTGGCTGCATGGTATAGTTTATCGAATCTCAGACATGAATCCACTGCCCGTAGGTACGAATCTCGCGATAGATCGCCGTAATCCCTCTGGTCTTGGTAGAAGTCCCGGATGATTTTATATCCGTGGTCACTCTTTTCGCTGAAATCCCCGTCTGGAAGAGGCCCATATTCTATCTCGAGCAACAGCTTTGCGAATTCTGTGAAGCATTGAATTGGCGCGCCATCGACAGTCTGCAGTTCCTTTGACGAGTCGCGGCCGACAAGACAGGCGATGTAAGGCCTCCCTTTCTCGTAATCCTTGGCAGAGGACCCAAGAAAACAAATCTCTTCCCCATCCCAGGACCTCGATGTGTGTCTCCAAGCGCAGAAGACAAGGAGATTCAGTGCTAGTCTCGCGGCCAACGACCGACGCTCGAGATGCTTAAACAGATCTTTATGGCCCTTAATATCAGATCGCAGAGCGAAGGCGTTGTGGACATTAATCAGGTCCGTCAGTCTTGGATAGTTGTGAGGATCTTTCTTGGGAGGACAGAAAACCTCTGGGCTGCGACCAAAAGTTGGCAAGTCTTTATCGAAGAGCAGTATCAGGCCCTCTTCAAGTCGCAAGGAGTATTCCATGAACTGGCACAACTTCCGACACTTTGTGTGCTCTTGGCTACTTTCCCCGTGTCTCAACTGGTAATCAACCACCCGCCTCCCTGGAAGGTTAACTTTCCCGAAAACGACTTCCGTAATGCATGGGGGCTCACCTATGAAATTTGCACCAAGTGTTCTGCCATCTGTTCGATTTCGGGCAATACAAGAAGATATCCAGACTAGAGTCTAAGCCGGGCTGCTTCAAAGTTCCAACGTCAAGAAGCTGTATCATGACCTTATGTGAGCTTTTTCGTTCTAGAGCATCGCACTTCGCGAATTCTTCACGAAGGGTATCGAAAATCTGTCCGATGTACGCTCTATACTCGCGGTCAAATGCCTGTGTCCAAATATCTGCGGTTGCGTCTTTCTTAGACGTAGTGTCCAAAGACAACCGAAATTCTTGACCGGGTTTGAACTGAGCACCATCTAGAAAGCGATTGAAATCTCGGACGAGGGAATGGGCAGCCATCGCGCTAGCCAATGTATCAAATCTAAAGAGGGATAATCTCGTTCCGCGTGCTAATTCGAATCGCCCATGGGATCTGTCCACGAGAAATAGCATCCTTTCCAGTCGTCTGTACTTTCCCACGGCTTCAACTGTGGCCGCAGAAGGTACCGGATCGTCTGACCAACATTCATTGTCTTCGTTTGCGGCCTCATTCAGCAACCTACAGAGGTCACGTAGCTTCCTCTGGAGTTTTTGAGCAACTCCGGCAGGCAAAAGCTCAATGTCTTTATAATCCAAGTCATCGCGAGAAAGGATTCTCAGCAGCCCAGTCTCGAAGAAGTCTCGGTGATTCTCCAACCGATTGGTTTCCGGGGATGGCCCATCGCGATTCTCGTAATAAGAGGTAATCCTGAACTTCTCTCGTTGCCGTCGCAGGGCTTTCAGCAAATCTAGTTGATACCTGTCGAGAGCACTCCCTGGAACATCGACAGTAGGTTGGGAGGACATTCCTCGGGCAAATCCGCTTCTCGAGATAACATACGTATCGCGTGAGAAGTAAGTGTCAGTTAAGCAGCAGCCTTGCGACTCATCAAGCAAGTTCCTCTTTATATCTTGGGTCACAGAGACGCGGCCTGATTACAAGCAATGGTATCGCACTATCTCACACGCTCGAGGCAGTGAAAAGCGAGTTAAAGTAACAGCAAGTGAACTTCAGCTCGCTTATATCGCCAACCAGCAGAAATGAGGCGACCTCAGCTTCTTGGTGACATTGCTCCAGGTGAAGACAACGCCTAGATCATCTCCACCCTAGGTGCCGTCACGACGGCATGGGCTTCTCCTTTTTATGAATTTCTCTCGTGCCTGAGGCTAAAAGGTCTCGACAAAATGAAGGACGCCGAAAGCAGTAGTGGTCCAGACGAGCCGATCTTTTCGCTGGCATGGGAATGTGACGATCTCATCCAAGAGTGCCTGACAAACGTTGACTGTGATGGATTGGCAATAAAAAGTCTCGTGGAAGATTACGAAAGGCGTTTCAATGCTTGGTGGGAATATTTGGGCGTCTTTGCCGGGAGAGAGGCAAATCTCGACCGCAGGCTGCAACGGCATCCCGAAATTCGAGACATCGTGGTTTGTTTGCTGGTAATACTAAGAAGGAATCTGACTCAGCGTGGGTACCTCTACACTGGCCTGCCGACTTCATAATGATATTTTTTAGTCAGAGAATGCCCCGGCAGTCAAATATCCCTCATATCAAGCAGTAGGGCTCAGTCTGCGATGACTGATTCAGAAACGCCCGATAAGGATGTTGAAATGGCCGACTCTTCTTCCCTAGTCACAGTGGCACTCGAAGCTATTGATGAGTGCCTCATGGAACTCAGTCACGTCGGGATTGCCATCCGACAGTCCGCTAGGACGACGGAGACTACCCGAGCGAGAAGGTTTGCTGCTGGACACCCGTATCTGACCTCCTTTGAAGCCGTTACCTTCCTGGCAGTGGAGACGCTTTATCCAAATGCCCCTCAAAGTCTTCAGTTGCAACTGAGTAAAAGCATGGTTGACCGTTACGCCCGACTTCTTTTCAGAGCTTCGCGTCATGGTCTTTTGAAAACCGACATTCGAAAACAGACCGCAGCCGAAGGGCTAGCTACTAGGGATGGAGAGCCTAATATCGAAACGCAACCCCAGGTGCAAGAGGGTAGTGGGAGTGGCCAATCATTTAAACTTCCCGAAATACAACATCAATCGTCAGCTACGGTAGCACCAACGTCTGTCGACCTGAGCGGTTTCAAGAATATACGCAAGAACGTTCGTCATCCAGGCGCAACGACATCGATACTTGGAAAGATTCCTGAGCCTCCAGTGCCTCAGTTCGGTGGCAAAGAAGAAGTTCAGTGTCAATGGTGCTTCATCAACATTGAACAATCTTTGGTCAGCAAAGGTCGCTGGACAATCTCGGGAAGGTAAGAGCAACTCCTTTTCTTAGTCTTCGCGAAATCTCAATGGGCCATTGATTTATCGTCCAGGGAGCATTATCGCATTGATTTGGAACCGTTTCCTTGCATTTCAGAGGACTGCACCGAGTCACTTCCCAGTTTTTCATCGACCACAAGTTGGAGGGAGCATATGTTGTGGCATCACTCAAGCTGGACCCAGAATATTCACCGACAACCAATGTGGAGGTGCCCTTATGATCATGAGACCGACGCTCTGTTTTCAACGCCAGACCATCTCTACGGTCACATTAGAGCGCTTCATAAAGATGCTTGTGCTAATCTTGATGACACATCGATTCTGGAGCGTGTGGAAGGGTCAATGGTCGACGCATTACGTGCACCGAACACTTGTCCAATATGTTGCTTCATACTTAAGGACATGGGATCACAAGAGCAGATTTCAGCAACCCTACCCGATAGTAAGGAGCTTCATGGCGTTACGAAGCCAGTGGAGAGTCCAATTGGAAACGTTAATAATAAGCGTTTAAGGATCGCGATCCCCGGTGCTGACTCATCGATGACCGGCCAGACAAGGACCAACAGTCCGGGCTCTTTGAGACGGGACGAGATCGTGACTGACTCCAAGTCTGACAAGCTGATTCCTGTCTCTCGAACGATGGAAACCCACATTACCCGCCACTTGCAGTTTTTGATGATCCTGTCGCTAAAGTTGATGAAACTCCAGACCGAGGATGTAGACAGTGAGCTCAAAGGCGGAAGCATGATGTCTGACAAAAGCAGCTGGGGATCTCAGGTGGACGGATCTAAACCAGACAGGGATCTCAATGACATGCCCACGCCACCTCTCGGCTCACCTTCACACCTCTCGGATTCCGTAGCGTCGGATGATGCTGGAACTCTTGGCAGAGCTCCGGTGGACTGGTCGAATGTTGTAGAAGAAAGATATCGACTACACCCGGAATTGGATGACGATGTCGACTCGATTTTGGACCACCTCAGAACTCATCAAATCCCTCTGCCTGAGTCGGAGATCTTTGTGAGTGGTCTAGATTCCGGAACCGAGAAGAAAGCTTTGTTCTACCATCCCCGAGGGACACCATCGCCACTACTCACAATACCTCGTTTTCCAGGCATGTCGTGGGACTTTCGTAGTGACTCCATCACCAGTAAGTCACATTTTGATCCGGGTGAGGAAACTAGCGAAGATCCTTGGTGGAGGGACGTGGTGGATCAATGGAGAAAAGATAATAAGGACTGAGAACCTTCCGGCTGGACGGTGATAGTCGAGACTTTAGAGTGAGCGAGAGTTGGCCGCTCAAAGCGATATATCCCTCTTGGCCATAACGATGTGAACGTTATTGAACTGCTTCAACGCTTCACTTCTCGGTCATCCTCAAACACAATACGTTGGAGCGTACGCCGTATGAGCAAATCGGGTTCCGGCAGTTAATCCTCGGCCGAACTCGTCTTCGCCCCCGCTAACAGACGACAGGTTGCATCAGACACCGAAGCGTGCCACGATACCCTTTTCCTGCCCCAGAAATACTGTTATTGGCGAGAGAGAATCGAAGATCTCATCAATACATTTAACAAGCCGCCGCGAATGTTGCAGCAACTCCGGTTTGACAAAGACTGGCGAGATCTTTGTGCAGTTGCGTTTTGGATGCTACTGTAGCCGCGATCTTGACGATTCTTAGCATAGCATTTGGAATAATCTCAGCTGTTTATGCTATCAAGCGGTATAAATTGGTTCTTTCTCAGGCATGCTTGGTTTCAAGAGCAGCGTCCCGGCTTCTCAACTTCTTCACTTCTATTCACAGGAGCTGAGATCGGGGAAACCAGACCCATCCAGATACTCTGAGGAGCATAGCTAGCCTGGGGCCAACGTACAGGAATCAGGGCCGGTGGAAGGAGGCTGAAGGACTGCGAGTGCAAGCAACGGAGATGAAGAAGAGGGTACTCGGAGAACAGAATCCAGACACACTGATCAGCATGGCCAGCCTCGCATTAACAAAAAAAAATACAGTTGAAGTCCTAGAGTCGCAATAGGGAGACCATCTCATCATCGCTCGAAGTTCTAAATGAGTGGCAGTTGGAGAATATAGAGGTTGGGGTTTAAAAGAACTCTATTTGTATGTTGTACACTCATAAGTGTCCTAGGCATTGCCTAGGAGAAATCACTTCGCTAATAGAGCTAGTGAAGACTAGGAAATCGGTTTTCTTGTTTAAAGTGGCAGGCTGAGGATAGTGCCAATGCGGGACGGTTAGGTTGCGAGAGCAGGCTTGAGAGAGATGGCGAACGATAACTTAAATACTCTGCCACTTGATGTCGCCACCGCTAGCAGGGAGGGTGGCCGACCCGCACCGGCCACAGCCTTATCAAGATATACTAAATTTGATGGGGAAGTGTGGGAGACGATGGTTGATCGAAAACCTGAGCTACCAGTGCCGTCCAGTTATGCACCATTATTCGACGCTTAACTTATCTCCGCAAGGTGGACGCCAAGAGATCTAATCTTGAGGTGGGGTAAAATAAAATCTCCGCCGTGCGGTTGGAGGGGAAGCCGATCTGCAAGCGACTGTACTGTAAGCAAATGCCACTCCAGAGACTTATCGAGCGGTCACCAGTTTCCTCTGATTACTGTTCCAGAGTCGGATTTTTATATATTCCAAGCATCTGCAGGAGAGGAGAGGCTTCGCATATCCACAGATCTGTCAGCCACTCTAAGTAAGTTACACCGCGATGATTACGTGCGGGGCTGTGGCAAATACCAACGTGTGCGCAGAAATCGAGTTGCTTAAAGTCAAAGTACCCCTCATATGTCTCGGCACGGAGGGTGTCTCGCTGCGTAGGGAGGGACGTTACTGCAACTCACCGACGCTCACGTTGTCTCATCTCCTATTCATACATTGCCTGCCTCCTACCTTCGTCGTGGCCCGCCATTTTATGGATCCGCTCAGCGTTACCGCCGGCATCATCGCCATCCTGCAGCTTACGAGCGAGGTGGTCGGGTATCTGAACGACATTAAAGATGCTCCGAAAGACCGTGCCCAATGTGCTATCGAGGCATCCAATCTCTACAATCTCCTCACCACATTAAGATACCGTCTTGAGGAGGGAACTTCCAACAAGCCATGGTATGTGGAGGTCCAAATGCTCGGTGTAAAAGATGGCCCACTTGATCAATACAGGATCGCGCTGGAGCAGTTGCAGGCTAAGATAACAAGGGAAGGCTTATTGAAGAAGGTGGGCCATTTTCTCATATGGAGGCTTATTAAAGAGGAAGTCATGGAGATAATGGCAAGGATAGAACGCTTGAAAATGCTTGTGCAGATCACCCTGGAAATGGACCACTTGTTAGTCTTCCTGTCAGACACAGAAGATAAATTTGCTCACAATTATAGTAAACTCTCTCAAGCAATTGGAGAGGGCATCGATGCAATTCAGCAAGATCAAAACCGTCACCGGCACCACGAAGTCTTGGAATGGATATCTCCAACCGACTTTCCAGCCCAGCAGTCCGATTTCACTGCCCAGAGGCAAGAAGGAACTGGCTTGTGGTTCCTTAAATCCGCCGCGTTTACAGAGTGGATTCATGGGCCGAAGAAGACTCTCTTCTGCCCCGGCATCCCCGGAGCTGGCAAGACAATGATGGCGGCAATCGCGATTGACTACCTACTCCGAACTGTGCAAGGCAACAACATTAGAGTAGCGTATCTATATTGCAACTACAAAGCGCAAGCATACCAGACAACCACTAATCTACTTGCCGCCATCCTAAAGCAGCTAGTCCAGGCTCGGCCATCTGTAGCAAAACCTGTAGTGCATCTTTACGATCGCCACGCCAGCCAGGGAACGAAGCCGTCGCTCGAAGAGATTTTCAGTGCTCTGCAATCTGTACTTGCTAGTCAGTCGAGTGTATATCTTGTTGTCGATGCCTTTGATGAATGTTCGGACAAAGAGGGCATGCGCAGCCAGCTTCTTGACAAGCTTCATGCCTTACAATCTAAAATAGACCTACATCTTATGGTTACTTCACGCTTCATTCCGGAGATTACAAACAAGTTCCATTCAGTGCCAACGCTAGAAGTTCGAGCAAATGAGGTAGATGTGGAGCAGTTCGTAAAGGGCCGGATTTACCTGCTGCCCAACTGCGTCCAACGAGATAGCTCGCTGCAGGCAATGGTGCAGAAGAAACTAGTCGAAGCAGTGGATGGGATGTTAGTATGTCATGGCCTTCTGGAGAATACTACAAGCTCACAGATGTCCCAGGTTCCTTCTTGCTCGCCTCCACTTCGACTCCCTTCTAGACAAGAGTACAAAGAAGAAAGTCCAACGTGCGCTCGACAAACTTTCAAAAGGCTCTACGGCACTTGACCAGGCATATGATCAAGCGATCAAGAGAATCGAGGGTCAACTACCTGAGAAGAGCGCGCTAGCGAAGAGCGTTCTTTCCTGGATCACGTACGCAAAGAGACCGCTCACAATAGGTGAGGTATGCCATGCGCTAGCGGTGGAGCCAGACGAAGACGAACTCGACCTGGACAACATTCCGGATGTCGAAGACCTTGTCTCAGTCTGTGCTGGTCTAGTTACTGTTGACCATGAGAGCAATATTATCCGTCTTGTGCACTATACAACGCAAGAATACTTCGAGCGAATCCGGGAAAAGTGGAACCCTACTGCACAACAGGAAATCGCGTTGGCGTGTCTTACTTATCTCTCCTTTAATATTTTCAGAAGCGGTAACAGTGCGAGTGATGAAGATTTTGAGGACAGGGTGGAGCAGAATGCGTTCGTTGACTATGCCGCTCGATACTGGGGACAGCATGCACTCACAGTTCAACAAGAGGTATCTGAGCTAGCATTGTCCCTGCTTCGGGATAGTAACTTGGTTTCCTGTGTCATTCAGGTGATGTCAGTCTCTAAGATTTACAGATATTCTGGGTATAGCCAACTCTATCCGACCAATACGGTTGGCCTGCATTTAACAGCAAGGTTCGGACTGCTGCATTTATCGCAGAAACTATTATACGGCTTAGGCGAAGATAATATGATTGAAGCCGACTCCGAGGATATTTCTGGTCGGACACCGCTATCGTGGGCTGCAAGGAATGGGCATGAGGAAGTAGTGAAGCTACTGCTCGACAAGGACGGAGTCGACCCAGACTCCAAGGATAGATATGGTCAGACACCACTATTGTGGGCTGCAGAGAATGGGCGTGAGGCAGTAGTGAAGCTACTACTCGACAAGGACGGAGTCGACCCAGACTCCAAGGATAGATATGGTTGGACACCGCTATCGTGGGCTGCAGAGAGTGGGTACGAGACAGTAGTGAAGCTACTGCTCGACAAGGATAGGGTCAATCCAGACTCCAAGGATGTTAACGGTCGGACACCACTATTGTGGGCTGCAGAGAATGGGCATGAGGCAGTAGTGAAACTACTGCTCGACAAGCGCGCTGAGAAATCTCAATAGTTTGACCTGGCTATAATTTCTTCACGGTAAAGTCCCTCACATTACATATATATATTTATATGATAACTTTGATGGAGAGGGGCTTGGGGGAGCCGATATCCATATACTGTTAGAATATTGCCACCCGGGTGGTTCCAGCATGTTCTTTATGTAGATCTTCATAAATATATACAGGTTTTAATTTATTTTCTGTTCCAGTCGTCGCGTTATTTGTTGGCGTAGCTGTATCCGGACCGGTCGCCTGGATGGGCGGAGGCGATGTAAATCACAGTCACAGCGTAGTCACAATGTAAACAAAAATTAGGGTACCAGACCGCAGGCAGAAAGAGACTCGATTTGAACTTGACAATTGATTGGCTCGACTACAATTCTAGCTACGAGGCCCCGCCTCTAGTTATAGACATCCTCCTCGCAATGCCGGCATTGCCTAGGAGGCCTTGAAGCTCCGTGATCTTACCTGTGAGACTCAGAGCGGTCTCAACTCCAATTCCCGATAGCTGGGACTTGGAGGCGATCTTAAACGTGTGCAATTAGGGTGCTGCTTTTGAACCACACGAACCTAATCTCGCTTTCGCGTGGGATAGTCTTCTACTATCGAGTATCTGTGGCCTAAAGCGCAAAGCTACGGTTTCTCCTATAACTTTAGTAGGGCGTAATCTCCAAGAACAAAACTAACAGCACCTCACATTACTATAAAGAATTAAACAAAACTGGTGTGATAAAACCCCATGATGGGGCTAGAGTTACTTTTCACACTAGACATCCAGGAGGGGCCCTCTCCCTTAGTCATCATGGCGTGGTCTCACTCTAAATGGCTACTATATGAAGAAAAAGAGTAATCAACCGCCCTTAACCATCGCCACAGCCGCTGCTCCAAGTTCAGCTACCCACTCGCTCAACCCCCAAAGGTATCGAGCGCTAGAACTAGCCTAATGTTCATTAGTATTGTTGAAACACAAAAAGACATTAGAACCCGTACCGTTTCCGCCGCATTTTCACAGTGTCGCGCTGCCGCTACCGCTGCTCTGACCTTTGCCACCTTATTGATCTTATTCCTCTTCTTTCTTTCCATCCGTTTAGAAGTTTTCCTAAAATACGGTGGTGATATCGTAGCATTCCCAGAAGTCAGAGGTGGTGTATCCTTCAGAGGAGGATGATATTTGTTGACGCATCGCCGGATAGATTCTTTGAAAAAATGAACTATCGAGTATCTCGATCCAGACCATTTGTCAGTGAAATGGACCAACTCTCTTCCCCGCAACCCTGCAATGCTACCGGGAGGCAGCGGAACTCTGACGCCCAATTGAGCGAGACAGAGATCGCCCCCAGAGAAACTTCCGAGTGTAGAAATCCAGGCCCAGCCACCGATCCAGTCATCGCTATCGACGTGAGGCTCTGTGAGGGTATTGACGAGGATAGCACGGAGGGGAAATAACTCTTGCTTTGGGTCCTCTGTAGTACAAAATATCTTCTCCCCGGGGTTGAGGCGTTGGTAGGTAGCTTTGTAGGCCTTATGGAGCTTCGGATCGACAATGGAAAACAAAAGATCTATAGCGGCAGTGATAGAGCCGAACGACTTCATAGTTGAAATGCGATAGCTAAAAGCATGGCAACCATCAGAGGGATTGGAGCGGGTACCACCCTTAAGGGTCTCTTTTGTCGGTATCACCTATCCGAAAGGTTAGAATAAGTACTACCTCAGGGGCCTCTTTCAATAGTATTACCTTATGATCTTTGCCGGTTTCTGTCCAGGCACCCCAGTGGTAGACACCACATCGACCATCCTCGTCCTGCAGATGGGGATTTTCTTGCACCCATTGTCGGTGATGGATGTGGCGAGGGTCATGGACTGCTGGTGGAGGTTGTGACTGAGCGTACTCTCTGATATTATGAGAAGTATTGTCGATAACTTGCTTTGCTTGGTTGGTGCCGTATGCCATATCCAGACCATTGGGAAACACAGAGAGGATCTTCTTGCCTTTGCAGTCTAGGGCGATGTAGATTGTATTGGGCGGTATAATGTCGTAAAATCGATTGATTGACCATAGGTGGTCTTGGGTGCCCCTCTCTCTCGTTACCCATTCCTCCTTAGTTAGTCGCTCGAGTGGGCGTCGGCGTTTGGCTGCCTTTCCCGGGTCATCAACCCGCTTGCGTTTTCCCCCTTGTATGCGGCCTGCTTGTAGTGGCGTATTGTCTTCCGGTGAGCCTCCAGCATCCTCTAGAGGGCCCGAGATGTCTCTGTCATATTGACAATCGCAATCATTGAGATACTGCATGTAGCCATCATGGTTGAAGTCGTCCTGAAGGACACCGACATCGCGGGAGGAGGCAATCATTTTCTGAATATATGCGTCGACTGGGCTGTTACGGATGGTCTGAGGGTTGTCAAGGTCTAGCCATGGAAATTGGTCAATGCGAACGTCGAAGCCCTGAATGGCATTGTATTTGGTCTGGGTAAGCTTTTCCGGTTGGTCGTGGGGTCTGGTTTGTCTGAACCTAAGACATGTAAGAATAGGGGCAGGAAATGTGGAATAGATATTAGCCAAACCATCCTCGAATCGGATTCAATGCTGCTCGGACTCCAGAAACCAAATGTCCTCTAACTCCACTACCGCTTCCAGCCACACCATTCAAGTAATGACCTAAGACTGGCTGTTGATCCCCCAAACCCTCCACAACTTGGCCAGCTGCTGGAGGTGCATTGCGATATGCGGGAGCAGCCCGCCCGCCCTTAACCATTAGGTGAGGGGCGTAGGCCTGCAGGATCAGATATCACCGATCTCAAAGCTCCTTGCCTATATGTAGGTGGTGGACTAGGAGACACTAGCCAATATGGCCTCAGCGAATATCATGGCGTCAACTGCAATAAGCTTGTAAATGTGTGCGTAGTGAACTGGGGAAAGAAAGAACATGGCGGGTACCTCAGTTTATAACCGGGGAATATGATCAATTTTCGGGCATTCTATTATGCCGATTCCATGCCAAGTACAACGTCTCTGCCGTATTAAGTGCTGCCGTCCGCCACGGAAAAGTATCAGGGCGGGAAACCCCCGGCTTGGTATCGGCCGGACAAAACTCTAAGGGAAAGGGTCAGGAGGTATGAGAGATTAAGGAAAACATATTAAATTTGCGTTCTATTTTTTAACTTTCTTAGCCCAACATACAACCCGCACTACGCCAAGTTAGCTTTATTGCTGGTGGAGATGAAGCAATTTCGGAAGACAGATGGGATGAAGGACAGTAGAATTAAACCAACTCGGAGGTGATATAGGGGTAGAAGCTTTGGGGCCGATAGGATAAATCATTCTAATCATAGGGCATCAAGCGTTTCCGTGTTCCCGCGCGCCACAGACAAGACTTGCTCTCCGCTTGGGATTGGGTGAAGACTACTTGTCCATGGCGGATGGGAACAACTCAATACCCTCATTGCCCGTTCATTTTATTTTTCGGGGTCCGCCGTGAGGATCTCGTCGTCTTATCGCCCCGAGTGCGTCCACCACCCGCCCCTCCAGAATACGATACCGATGTTGACGCATCCCGGCAGTGGTATACCCAATAATACTCATAAGTAGTCATAATGTTGGTATCATTATGTAGGGCAGCTAGGGTGTGTTAGTGTATTTTTTCTAGCATATGAGAAAGCTCCCCTCACTCCTTCCTATGAAATTATCTCACCGAGTGTCCTGCTCTGGCCAGCTGACCGTTGATGGAGGCCTGGGTGGTTGACTAGTTTCGATGTGGCCGGAGTTCCGTAGTCGGGCACCGGGACAGCCTAAACGCATATGGAGAAGGGAACGGACAAGCCGCATCCAGCCCTTGCAATGTACATGTACTTAGGGTGTACGTAGGTCGCTACCAAAAGTATTGAGACTCCTTAACTAGACTCTAGTTAAAGAAATTAGGCGAGACCCTACCAAAAAATTACCCCGCCTGAAATGCCTAACCGCGCGACATCAGTAGCTCTCAAAGCACAAGCGTTTGCACTTCTCGAAGAAAATACCTCTATTTCAAGGATAATAGAAGTTACCGGCTTATCTAAAGCAACTATCTATCATATCAAAAAGACAGCATATGAGCGTGGCTATAATCCCACGATAACCCGGACACTTCAAGACGATTACTTTACAGAAGCTCCACGATCGGGTCGACCTAAAGTAATAACAGAAGCAGTAGAAGAAAAAATTCTTACTACTGTACGATCAACTCGAGATGGAAGAGAAAAATCTTCTCAGGAATTAGGATTTG